>CAEGAF010179538.1:0-43252 GCA_903067075.1 Micropoecilia bifurca | reverse complement strand
GAGGGAAGAAGGGAGCGGGAGATCGACAGGCGGATTGGGGCAGCGTCTGCCGTGAAGCGGGCGCTGTACCGGTCTGTCGTGGTGAAGAGAGAGCTGAGTCAAAAAGCGAAGCTCTCGATTTACCGGTCGATCTACGTTCCCACCCTCATCTATGGTCATGAGCTTTGGGTCATGACCGAAAGAACGAGATCACAGATACAGGCGGCCGAAATGGGTTTCCTCCGCAGGGTGGCTGGGTTCTCCCTTCGAGATAGGTGGAAAAGCTCAGTCATCCTGGAGGGACTCAAAGTAGAGCCGCTGCTCCTTCACGTTGAGAGGAGCCAGTTGAGAGGGTATTTAAAAGAGTATTTAAGTTTGCATCCTCAGCAGCAAACAGGAAAAATGTATTAATACATGAATTATCTTTTTGAAAAGCTTATGACTGCCTACCTGTGGTAGGAAGTAACAAAATACAGTACTTCGTTACTGTACTTAAGTAGAATTTTTGTGTATCTGTACTTAAGTAGATTTAATAATGGGTACTTTCTACTTTTACTTAACTACATTTTACAGTAAGTATCTGTACTTTGTACTTAACTACATTTCTACAAAACCATTCCGTTACTCGTTAAATCCAAGTCGCATTGAGCTTTTTGTCCGTTAAAATGTGAAGTTCAGAGACTTAAGGTGGCGCTGTAAAATCCGAGCAATAACTACGTGTCTGTTGTCACCCATTACCTCCTTTACTCGCACGCTGAGCTCCAAGAAATGTGCAGTAGTTTCTTCCGAGTTGGAGAAGATGTCTCTCTAATCGTCAGTAATATAATAGCGCTGCATAACTCATGAGATATGGCGACATGTAAAATCAGCAGCGCTTTGCTTTCACAGACGGTGGGAACTTCGTCCAACTTCACTTGGAAAGCTTAAAGTAAGGTAAGATCTGTTGACACGACCTTGGTTGCCTGTCCTCCCCCACCCACCTTCTTTCCATTCCCTTTCTGTTGGATTTCTTTAAAAATAAAATCCACTAGTGAACAATAAATAGTGACGTTTATGTTATGTTAGGTCAGGAGACAAGATGTTTCCATCCCTGAAATTATGATGCATAGAATCACATATCTAAGTCTACAAACTATGTTCGAGAGTAAACTTAATAAAAACATGCTTTATCTGTGGCATCGTTCATTAAAATGGCACATTTCTAATGTATTAAAATTAAATACAATCGGTTCACTTAATGATATTGCATTAGGGATTAGGTAATGCATCCAGCAAGTACTTTTACTTTTAATACTTAAGTATTTTTAAAAGCCAGTACTTTTTTACTTAAGTACAAATGTTAATATGGTAGTTTTACTTTTACTTTTACTTGAGTACATTTTTGTCTGTGTATTTGTACTTTTACTTAAGTCAATTTTTTGAGTACTTTCTCCACCACTGCCTACCTTACATACCGTAACAAATTTTCCACAGGTAAATGAATCCGCAAATATCGAACCACAAATGGTTTTTCTGCGTCCTCTGCTCGAAATGCCTCGCAATCTTAACTAAACCCTTCAGAACTTGTTTCACTGAATGCTTTCAGCTCAATTTTTATAGACCAACAGTGGAAATCATCACAGTAGGGCCTTTCAAATCTTCAATTGTCACTGCTTTTAACTTTTAGATGTTACCATCTTAATGTTTATTTTTGTTGTCTGCCTTTCTTGGCCAGGTTATCCCTTAAACTAAAATGGGTTTTTTGCATCTGGCTGCATAAAGGTACGCTAAGCCAGACCAGAACTTGTCGCTGCAACGTTTATTAGTTCTCCCTCCCCTTCATGTGGCTTCCCTGGATCCAATCTCTCGCCCTGCTTTCTCAGGGTGAGAACCTTGGAAGCCAATTTTACAATTTCTTTATTTTTGTGGACTATTTGAATTGTTACACAATCAAATAACTGTCCTGCATCAACATATCTGGGGTCAAGATTCAACTGGATGGTTTCGCCACTTGACGAAGCTTTGGAAAATGAGCGCTTGGCAAGGAACCCCGGAGCATGTATTAGATCAAAACCTGTTTGCAGCACACTGCTGAGGTAACAAGTCCTCCAGTCCACAGTTGTGGGACTATTAGCACCTGTAATATTTTGAAACACATGGCCCTCATGTGTCTCAGTCCAATAAAATTCTTTTTTGTTTTTCCTGATCTTTCATACATTTTAGAAACATTGCAATGAAGTGCCCACATTGTGAATTGTGTGTTCTGGAAAAGGTCCCAGTCAATAAATAATTGGTTGGTGAATGACGCAAAACAAAATCTATTTATATAACTCAAACAGGGTTGTTTCTTTATTCCCTCACCACCATAAAATGAAGGAGCTCATCTTTCCAAGTGAAGTTGGAATTTATTCGCCCATTTAAGTTGCTGAGCCCTCATACTGAAGACTTCAGCTTCTTTGAAGATGACCCACATTCAACACATGGCTGAGGACACAGCAGGAGAAAAAGACTACTTTCTGACCCTGCACCACGGTGACCAGAGGATGACCTCCACTGATGTTGGGAAGAGGTCCTATTCAGTGAACACGATCACCTAAGACAATGACCAATTGTACGGCTTCCTAAACACAGTATTTTGTGTTTTTTGTCAATGACTCATTGAAAGTCTTCCTTTTATTTTGTTGTGAAAATATTTGCTAATGTTCTGATATTTTTTATTTCTTACTGTTCTACAATTTTTTTTTTATTTTTGGAGTAAGCACTGCAGGTGAGAAAGGAAAACCAACATTGATCACAGACCTCAAATATTCCTGCAAATCCTGCTTTGGGTAGTTTTGGTCGCACCAAAAAACCCCACAGCAACTGCCAGCCGGGTCAGCTTGATGGATGCTTGTTTTCCTCTCATGAGCTAGCCTAGCACACAAGGATGTTAACTCTACCGCCTACTGCACACATGTGCTTAGGAAAACACATGGCTCTGTGCCGCTGTGGCAAACATTAAGGGTTAGGCAACAGAAGTTTCTCCTCTTGACCTCTGTAAGGGTAATCGCACAAGTGTGTGTGAAATGCCAGGCTGCGTTTTTAAGCCTCAGCTTCCTTTGACGTTTGTTAGTAAACCAGCACAATTCAATGGGAGTTTATGGTTTTGCCATAAAGAAGCAGAAAATCTAACCAGAAAGAGATAAACACTCAACACAAAGTTGAAACCAGACACTGAAAATAACAGCTGAAAAAGTTTGAGGCCTCTGGCCCGCTATGCCATACAAGTTTTAATAGACGGAGATTTTCAGTTCCTTTGCTGCATAGTTGTGAATCTTTTCACTGGCCATGGAAAAAATGCTGCCAGCTTGTTATCTGCTGGCTCTTTCCCATTATCCTCTGCGATAGCCTCAATGCCCCTGCAGCCATAGCTGGTTTAGCAGGCAGGTAAACAGGATGGGTGACTTTTTAAACATGTATGAGACTTTCCACATTTATTGGCACTCCTAGTAAAGATTTGAAAGAAAAATATCCACACTTACTATTCAATCTATCCAGATAATCCTTGTTTATTTCAACCTGGAGAGACTCACACACAGTGAGAGAGGAAGTGGTATTAGAAAGTTTAATTGACAAATGAAAGTCCTTGGCGCTTGGACCCAGGAGGAAGACGTTGCGCTGAAGACCGCTGCCAGAGAGAATGAGCTGATGTGTGTATGAAAATTAAGAGACGTCTTCCCCCATGGGCCTGGACACTGGTGGTGGAGAGGATGGTGGAGACTGAATGGACATTGAAGAAGTCTTTGGCTGATGGTGGAGGAAGGTTGGAGCTCAGCCAACGAACGGACACGGGTGAGCAGCCGGACCTTATCAAGGGAGTGACGTTTGATTGGAGGAGGAGACCATCACCGATTGGTTGGAATCGAGGTGCAGGACGACATCTTGGTTGGGCAGGTGGGATGGATATAATAGTCTTCCAGGCTGAATTTTTGACTTGGCTTCATTAAGTGTAATTTTGCTGATTTTGTAGGAACAAAAACGAGATACACAGTAAAAGTTGACAGATGAAATTTTTTAACATTAGTGTCATATATCAATTAGCATAACCAAATCTTATTAGATCAGTTTCCATTTGATGTTTCAAGAATATTTGAAATTATAAAAAAAACTGCTTTATTGCAACCATTTTTTCCAACAAACCAGATTTTCGAGCGCTAGTCTTATTATCGGTGCAGAGACTGCATCCTTTCCCATTGCCAGTACTTACCAGTTTATTCTCTGTGAACTGAGATAAATGAGCTGCATCTTGCACTTTTGTTTCCTCCCACGGGACAACCATGTAAGCTTTTACAGCGGGGAAGGGAAGGCATTGCATTACATGACACACAATGTCGTAGGCCGCTTTTAGGACAAGCATGATGTCCTAAAAAAAAAGTTTATTATTTTGAAATGAATCATGAGAATCAGACCTTCACCGTGGGACTTGGAGCGATACGCCAGCTGCCTCTCAGACTGGTAGACTTTCTTTAAATTGAGGTTTGGGAACGAGAATCCCCAAAGGCAGTTTGATGTATTTAGCTTTTTTTGTTTTCTTAATTTTAGAAGCTGAAAAATTATGAAAGGGGAATTAAGATAAAAGAATTAACAAAAAACATTATCACTAAAGAAATAAAGTGAAGTAATAAATCAAAAGTGCTCTACAAACCACATTTGCTATGGCGGAGACTTTAATGACTATTTTCTTAACTAAATCCTTCACTTGTCCATCAGAACAATGAGTGGAAGTGGACAAGGAAGGACGAGAACGAAGAAAAACGTAAAGAAAAACAGTCTTGCAAAGGGTCTGTGGTTGCACAGTTGTGCTTGCCTGCACCTCTAAAGTGGGCTTGCCAGGGCCAGGTAGGTTTGGAAGAGTTGTTGACACACAAGTCTTCCCTTTTTTTGTCACCTGGAGGAAAGCTGCATGTTAAAACATGCATACAATGTCAGGAGACAACAGGCTTGACGACTGTACGGCCAGTGTGTGAGATTTTTGGATTTGCACAAGGGCCCCCATGAGACCGATTTCTTGATTAGTTTCCTCTCAGGGGCCGTAGCTCTCCTCCTCCATCAGCTTACTGCAACGTACTGGGAATTAAAATTATGCTGCTTTTGCCGCTGGCTTGTGTCTGGTTTGTTTTTTGGTCTGAAAGGAAAAAACAGAACCTTCCAAATGAAACAGCACTGAGATATATTTTTTTATTGATGCTCCTGCAGATTAATGCTTTGAATCATCTTTAAAAAAAATTCTCCCAACTTACTGGTGGTCTCCAAAATTTCTGAACCCTGTTCTTTTTTTCCCCCACCCTTTTCTTTTTGTACAAATTGCAACTAAAAGCTTCTTCTGAAGGGAGGCAATATCTAATTATGTTGACTTTGAGCACACGCCAGACTCAATAATGTTAAAAAGCGAAAGGCACACAAACGAAAAAGCGAGCAGAAAGCCTCTGGTAGCACGCTGACAAAAACTCTCCCTCTCTCTGGCTCTGCCTCCGAACTTGCCGGGCTTGCGCAAAGTCAATATTGACCTATAGTCTTTGGTCTCAGATCTAATGTAATTTACTGCGGACAGTAAAATTCAGAAATGTAAGCAGAAAATGATGGGAGGGGTTATGTGAGGGAATATAGGAAGATTGCACTTAGTTGTTCAATGTCATGGGAAAAGATGCGAGAAGAAGACAGAGGACAGAAGAAGACAATAAAACAAAACGCAGGGAAGCTTGAAGGAGGTGTTAAAGGCCGGTAGGTAAGGGGGTTTAGCAAGGGAGTGGACAAAAGAAAAGCAAAAAGCTTGAGAGTGGCGGTGGAGGGCAGTGAAGGGGAAGAAAGAGGCAGGACAGGAGGAGCGAGAAGAGGCTCGGGGTGGCAGTGAAGGCTACTGAAGCTCCACAGGAGTTTGGGAACCAGTGAACCATTCTCTGCCCTTCACCCCCCCTCCTCTCGTGGCTCTCCATCAATGTGAGGAAAGCCTCCTGTCGCGCTGGCAATATGTTTCCCATGAGCTTTAACATGTGGCCCATTAACCGCTCTTTGTGATGTCCCACACTGTTATTCCCTTTTCGGGGGTAGGGGGGGGGATTTTTTTAAAATGGAAAACAAAATAATATTTTCCAGAGCATGGGACAACATTTCAAAGGCACATAAATTGGTGAGGATCGAACGGCGCAGGCGCGAGGAGGACGGCGGTCAGCTTGATGACAACGATGAGCAGGGATGGAGTCTCGTCATATTATTGAACAAACAAAAAAAACAAACTCAAATGATTGGCAATTTTAGCGATTAATTTCTTATTATAACATGCAATAACAACTGAAAAGAACTTTGAAGCATATGTTCCTTTAGACTCCCATTTCTTCAATAAAAATGAAGCTTCTGCTTGATCTGAAATAATATGCATATCTCAAATGTTGCATTTTAATTAAATTCAAAATTAGACCAAAACGGCCATTTAGACCCAAGACTCCAAAGGGTTATTATAAGGGAACATCAAAAATGCACCTTTACCTCTAGATGGAGGCTATTTTTCAATAGGTTTTTTTACTGTTGGAGTTAAAATATTAACTCGTTGCATCCAAAATTCCCCCCAAAAAAACACGTATTCACATTTTTCTCAGATCCCTCCTATTCTCACACAGACACACATAGAAGTTGTTGCTTCTACAGTTTATTTGTAAGTGACTCAGCAGTTTAAGCTTACAGTATCACCTTGACACATTACATGCTGTAGCAAGCACTGACACCAGAGCTACAGTCTCTTTTCCGCCCGAGTAAAAAAAAAGAGAAAATGCTGTCAAAGCTTTTCTTTTTTTACTTCACGTTTTAACTTAGAACTAAAGATGACATGATTCAGACAATTAAACTGTGAAACTACCTTTTAGTTTAGTTCCAACAGTAATAAGCGTTAATGCCATTGCAAGATTAGAAGATGGGGGTTAAAATCGTTTTGTTTCATCTGTCATAATTTAGTTTTCTCTACTAAATGCTAATCCATGTTAAAAGTTCAGACGTGTCACGTTTTGCATCAATTTGTTGTTGAACTGCCTGCCAACCCAAGGAGCAGTCTTTATTCATATGAGTGTTATTCACGAATTGCTTCCTTTATTACATAATAAGAGTTAAAAGCAGAATGATGTCGATCTCTAAGCACACACCTTTATGTCCAGGGTTGATGATGGCGTAAACTTAAAAAAGGTGAAGTATTTTCAGCAACTAGTTAGAGCTTCAGAAGACGGACTTCACTTACACAAGACATTGTTGCAGTTCAATATCTCCAGATTTTGCAGCACCAAACTTAGCGCCCCTATGAAGCACGCACTTAAAATTAATTTTTTCCCTCAAAAGTTTTCGTGGAGGATTTTGTCTTTTGGCCACTGGCAGCTTTTTCACACATTTATCTGTCCAAATGCTCATTATTTCTAGCAGAAAATTGTTGTAGTTTGTTCAGTGAAATTTAAACTATTTAGGAGTTAAACACCCCCCAGATACAACTGATTAATTTTGTTTTGTCTACACATAACTTACAACTTCCCAATGAACCGACCTGGCCTCATGCCTTAAGACCTTTTAATTACAGAAACTGTACAAACATTTCCAATTGGTTCCGTTATCAGTTGCATTCATGAAAAAATACCAAGCATCCCTTCATTTTTTTCTTTTTATTTCCATTGCTTCTAGATACTGCTTATCTGTGTCAAAGCAAGAGGAAGACATTTGCAAATCTGAGGAAACTGTGCATCCACATCAGTTTCAGAGAAATCAAGGAGCTCCGGTTGCTCACTGGAAGAAAATGAAAAATCAGCCAAGTGAACAATTGGTCAGCATCTCGACTAGATAATATTAGTGCTCTGTATTTTTTTAAAATGTTTTATTGGCTTTAGTGGCCTTTATTTGATAGTTAATTGACAGGAAAGTGGGTATTGAGAGAAGGGGAAGACATGTGCCAAAGGTCGCCAGGCTGGGAATCCAATCGGCGACCACAGAACACCCAGTGCTCTGTATTTAAACTCTTCAGTTCTACTTGTGACAGTGGCTGAAACTCGAAATCCACCATTAAATAAATAGAGTTGACCAACCATTTAAGCTGGGTCCTCCAACTCTTTGCTTGTTTAATCAGAATGTGTGTTTTCAGGCATAGCTGGTGATTAGATTAAACGCAAAAGGCATTATATCAGACACCCACACACGCAGACACAGAGGAGAGAGACAGCTCTGAGCTAATCCTGCAGAATATCAAAGAAAACCCAGACGCCCAAGACATGAAGGGAATGATCATGACACACATGACACATAGCAGCAAAGAGGTCAGGAAATAGGCGGAGAGTTCAAAGACGGAGAAAAAGAAAAGGAGGGTCCAGGCGGGGAATCCAAGTGAAAAATTAACAGAATAAAAGGCCTTTTGTAATGTGTGACTTCCTCATGGGGGAAACCACTGATTTACTCGATGCTCTTTGGATGTCTTGTCTGTCTTTTTTTCTTTTTCTCCTCAAAATGTACACAGAGCCATTTTGAGCCATTAAGGCAATTTTATTGTCAGTTACACAACCATTTACCAAATAACGCATGCTGTTGTAAAACGGAGCGTCCAGCGATGCCAAATACGCCACATGGAATCATTTTTTACTTGTGCAGTTAAACTTTTCTTACCTTTTTTTTGTTATTTTCCCTTCTCTTTAAGCACAGTAAGTGCTGTACAGTAAAAGAGGCCAGAGTGGATTATGTTTTGTCTGAGCTGGCGGCCTTATCAGCCTCCTCTTGTCCTGTTGCCCGTAGAGACACGTCCCACGTGGCCGGCTACCCATTTAACAGATCAAAGCTCTGTCACACAGATAGGGCAGTCTCTTTCTCTCTTTCTACCCTGGTCTCTCTGCGATTCACCTGTTTATGCCTGACGTAAGTTTTCCCTCTGGTTTGCATGTCAAAAGATTTATTTTTGACATTCAGATGAAGTAATAAAACCAAAAAAAAGGAAGAAAGCACAATCTGTTGTATATACATCTGCTATGTTGTACCCGGGTATTTCATACTGTATCATAAAACATCTTGTATTCCATTCATGTTTTTGCATATTTCATAGTGTGCTGTACATCATAGTGTATTTTACTTCTTTTGAACATTTAGATTTTCAAAAATTAGATGGTACTTACAAATAGAAACATATTCAGCATGACTTAGACTAGTTAAAGAAATTCCAGTGAGATTCACAATCAAAGTTCCAGGCGTAGAGAGTAAAAAGGAAAAATGAAACCGGGGTAGACATTACTCACAGGGCCAAAACTGTGAAAATATAGGTGGTAATATTCAGTTTAATATTTAACATATTTAATATTTGATTAAAAAACATCAGACTTTCTAAACGTGACACTACCAATAATTTCCCAAAACAGGCTTCAAACATAATCAGAAAGTCTGTATCAATGTTAGCCTGTTTTGCTCGTCTTTCCTTGTTCTCTTTATATGGGAGGAAAGATTTCAGAAAGGCAGCCAGAGAAAAAATAAAATAATAAAAAAAACTCTCCAATGTTACCTTAAGTAGAACTGCTGTAAAACCTGAAATTAATTGGACAAGACAGGTAACTTTAACTTCTGTTTTTGAAGCTAACAAGGGATGTCTGTCATCCATCAGTTTGGCTTTACAAGTTCCTCTATATAATGGATATTAATACAGTGGAACAGCAAAGAAATGTAGAATTATTATTATTCCAGACCAAGTCTGGAGGGGAGAGTTTTGATATTTTAGTAGGTAGTCTTATTGTTTTTCGCCACACTCCATCTGTGATCCCTCCTTCTTTTCTGACAAATTTGATCAAGTATTTTACTGACAACCGACTGCCAGACACGAGTAATAAACATTAAAGAAAATCATACAGACATATTTATTCTGTGATTGATAACATTTGGCAGAAAGAGCTGTCATCCATGTTGTGAAAATTAACTTTGAAGCTGTCACCACTGTGGCTTTAATCTGCTTGTCTGGTCAGTTTCTGTAAATTAAAATATCTTTGTTGTTCCCTCTCTCTCTTTTAAAATAGAAACAATAAATCACTGTCAGAATTTTGACATCTTAGACATGAAGTACGCAAGGAAGACTTAAAATAAAGCAACAGCGCCAACGACTGCCTATTAGTGATGGAAGCAGGTGAAAGCATGAATTTGTCTAATCTTCCATGAGACATATCCGTTGAGATAGAATCTCTAGAGGTATTTTTTATATTGCGTCTGTAATATAAAAAAACTTGGTCTTCAAACGTAATGGATTCATTGCTCATCAAGCCTTCCGAGTCTAAGAGATATCTGGAGAGATTAATTCACTGTAAACATTTACAACTTAATAAATTTTCAGTATAAACACATCTGGACAGAAAGACCAACTTGAAAAAATTTTTTAAGAGATCAGAGACATTTTTTTACTTGGGCCTCATCATATAATCGCAATAGACTTTGTGATTCTCCAGTCCTGCTTTAAACAAACACTTATTTTAAAAAAAATAATTGGTGGGATGACGTAAAACCCCAAAATGTAAAAGTTCATGAGTTCATAAGTCATTCTGGTCGTACCATCCAATGACCTTCACTGTATTCCAAACAGAGATGGGGCTTTTGACCAAGACTCAGGTGTTTCTTTTTGTTTGTTTGTTTTCCACAAGAAACTTTAATTTTCTCACATTTAGAAGAATTTCTCACTACTTACTGTATTTTCTGGACTGTAAGTTATGAGTTGCATCAGTCAAGAAAATGCGTCAAGAGGAGAAAAGTATAAGTCACATTTATTTAGAAATTGTCAGTGGAGGAGGATCTCATCCATGTTGATGTTAGAAAACATTTTTTGACTTAATTGTGGGACCATTAGCAAAGCTCCTCCCATAAACATTACCACTGATGGATTAATAAACACCAACATTCATGATGACTCCTAATTATTAGAACATGCTGTTTGTGCGTCAACAGTTATGTGCGTGTGTCCGTCTCATTTTTCCCATAATCTGTCACTCAATCTGAAAGAAAAAACAAAAAAACCCTCAAAACTACTTCAAGCGGCCTTGCAGTCCTTTCATTATCCCTTTTCAACACGTGGGCAAAGTGACGTTCCTAATCGCGTCACTGGCAAATTAGAAGATAATAAAAATATGTTTCTAGAGATAACACGACTGTTATTTCAATCGTAAACAAAACGTCAAAGTCAGCACTTTGACCCGTCAAGTTACGCAAGCAGCCGGCATGTAAACACATCCGTGTGTTGTCGTACGGTAGCGTCGCCCTCCAGGTTTTCCATTACCAGGTTCAACACATGAGGTCTGGTTTATGTGGGGGAGGAATACGAAAATGTTTTTGTGTGTCTGCCAGCACTCCCAAAAAGAAACAGGCATGTAAACACTTTAGCAGAGCCGGAGGGGGATGTTGGGATGGGGGCGGGGCAAGTCGCTCTGTTAGCTCGCTGAAGACGAAGAAGAAGAAGAAGAAGAAACGGTCTCGTTTGCATGCCAAAATGTCACTCCACTGTTATCAGTGGGGCCGTCCCTGCCAAAAGGAAATGGCAGTTTCACACTTTCCAACTAATTACCTGAGCAAAGCTAACGCTCAACTTTATCCTCCACTGGAACATAAGTTACCATCATTGCAAGTATTTACATTTTGTATGCTTTAGTAAAAGAAGAACTTAAAGTTTTACAAGCTGTTCAACGCCACCACGAAACAAACAACAAAAATTAGGTTTAGTCAACTCAAGCAGGAGGATCAGTAGTATATTCCGTGCAGCAGCAGCAGCTCAGTACACAGACTGTGTTCAGATGAGGAAGTTTACATTATGCAGACCACCTCAGGGATGAGCAGATGAGATTATCTAAAAAAAATTATTCACACTAAAGGGAGTGTTTCCGTAGGCTGCTGCCAGAAAAGCTGATTTGTCTGAACTTGAATATGATTTGGAATTTTCAGATACTTGTTGCTGCAAAAATAACCAACAGTTGCATTAAAACTTACATGTCCTTAACAGATTAAGCTCATTTTTCGGTATCCATGGAGACTCTACTCGTATTTACATTAGGCCTTTTAGCCTAATATAATTTCAGGGAATTTATAAAATATGTCCTCTGTGCCATTTTTATACCAATTCTTTCAGTAAATGTGTTACTATTTGGAGTCGGTAAGGACAGTTCCTTCTTTTACCTCCACATCAAATGTGCAGTGTCTTGCAAAAGTGTTAAGCTATGACCCCAGTGAGTATTACAATTTATTGCTATGTTTTAACACAAAATAAAACATAGTTGTGAAGGGGAAGGATCATGTTACCCTGGAGATAAGAACATGTGATAAAAACTGAATTGTATGGCATGGATTTACATTGACACTCTGGATCGAGACTTTTATTTTTTTTCTAACAATTTTGTACATCTCAAGTCTGAAATTTTGCAAATTTTTCTTTATGAAGTATCTCAAACTTATCAACATTGGGCGGCGATACTTTATGACCAACACATTTTAAATCCTGCATCACATATACATCTGGATTTAGCTCTGCTTGACTTTATGATGCTTCTTAATACTTGGGATTCGTAGTCGTGATTTTGCAAATTCTTTTCTTTCGAGGTCGTCCTGCTTTTGACTCCATCTGTTATCTTAGCTACTCAGAGAATGTTGAGAATGATTCATTTTTAGCAAACATTTCATTCTGACATCCGTATTTTTGAGTTATGCGATACAGTTGGAAGATTAATCAGAATAGAATGACTCCTCTACTTTTCTTAGACATTTTAATTAATGCTTGCTTGTCATTCCACACATTTTCTTACTGCTTCATTTGAGAAATATTTGTCCATGAATTTAATTATGTCCACTTTGAATTTATTGCATGTTTTTTCTTGCTGATATCTGCTATCGAGGAAGTTCACTGTAATTTATTTGGAAATTCTTCAGAGTGTCAAACCAAATTTGAGATAAACCCTTTGGCTCTGCTGGCCTGGCTGATGATGTGCGGAGTGTAAGCAGTAAAACCTGGGTCAGCAGGAATCACCTCAGACAGTCCGAGACGCCCTCCAATATTCTGCACACGCCAATACAGCAAACAGTTTATAAACAGAGATGGGGAAGTATGGGGGGGAGATCCTGAACAGCCAGTGAACCTAAACACAACCCAACACTGCCTGCATAAACACACAAACTCACATACTTAGAACTGAATGAATGGGAGTGTTTATCAAGGAATCTTCCTTGTTGCTTTTCTCTTTCAAACTTTCATGTGAACTTCCTGCATGGCTCCGCACTCCCGCTCTCTGATTTCAGAGCGTTTGAAATCAAACAAGAGAAGTCGGGTTTTGAGATGTTTAATCAGTTTCCATGGTGAAGCCCAACAAAGAGAGGGAAGCACTTGACTGGATGCAGTTACTGGAAGGTCCTCTGGAAAAAAAAAAAAGAGAGAGGAAAACTCAGTAAGTCATGTCGAGGCTTTTCTCAAGTACACATGTGACATCTGCTAAGCCACCTCCTCAGCTTGTTGGATGGAAAGAAGTAAAGCAGCCCCAACTGCCAAAAGCTAAAAAAAAAAAATGTCTGTCAGTGTTTAAGAAAAAATATTATTTATAAAGACAAATCTAGAACCTGGAGAGGAAGTCAACAAGTGTTTCTTTTGGTCACAGAAACATTTCATTCTTATGAAATCTGGAATGTGGGATTTTCGTGCCAGTGTCCATTTTTAAGCTGGTGGGAAAAATTCCTTGGGTCAAATTGAAATATACAGAGTTCTGTTTATATGCACATCAGAAAAACACGGCTGGGATGAATGTGGGGTTTAGAATGACCGTGAAACCTCAGGATCCCTGGTTTGAATTTGGCTGTCCATTTTTGGCCCACCGATCACATGTCTCCTGTAGTTTGATGCCAGGACTGAAACGTCGGTCTAAATACAATTGTCTTGAATTAGAACAAAACAAACATACGTCTAAAATCTACTTGTAACTTTTGGCCTGGAATGACAAGCAAACACAAATTAAAGTGCAGAAAAGTAGAGAAGTCACTCTATTCCGGTCAACTATATCACAAAACCCGTAAACATTCATGCCAGAATGAAATGTATGCTTTGCAATTTTCATCATTCTCAACATTCTTTGTGTTTGGCTGCAGAGTGACTGAAGAATGGAAGTATCTGTGAAAGAAGTGCATCAGATATTGACTTTTCCTTTGTTTTTACTCTGCATTGATGTCTGTGCAAGCAAATACTTACCAAAAAAAGGAAACAAAGTGTTGACACTCTCTTCTACAAATTCAATTTCAGAGAGTAATTAGGTTTTCCTGCAGTCTGAACAATGTCTAACTGCTCTCTCAAGGACAATCGTCCGGTGGTTCTTATTGATCTCCTTTGCCGCTCGATCCGGGCCTCCAAGGTAAACGGGTTACAGGCTTCGATGTTCCAAGCGAGGACACAGTCTCTGGACTGTTTGGGCAAGCAGATGGTGTGACAGACTGTATAAAATTACAATCAGGTTCACTTTGTGATAACTCACTAACAACCAGGAAATTATTTTTTCAAGCTAAATGTTTTGTTCACACATCATCAAAGTAGAGGAATAAGGGGTTGGATTGTAAAACCAAAGCTTGGATGCATTTATTGCGTCTTTTGGAAGCCAAGTAAAATTATCAGGCCTTAGTATCAGGAACAAGAAGTGACCAGGACCCTTATCATTACTATTTTCGTTTTTCTTTAAAGCAGATAAAAATGTGTTTTACACAGTCTCCTCTTAACATTCCCAGCAAACAAAGAGATACATTCATTTGAAATTATGTATGCGTCCATCACATGAATGTAACACCAACGTCCGCTCCACGTTTTATTTCTGCTCTGACGTCACTCTGTTCTGCTCTTCACAAGCTACATGCTCCGCACTTTCAATTAGCCGTTGGCTAAAATAATTTGTAGTCCTGAAGGAAATGCATCTTTGAGAAGTATAATTTAAAGAGGCCAGAAGCTTAAAATTAGCAGTGCTGATTGGGAAAGTTAGTCTTCTAAATGCTTCCAAGCTGATGCCAAGACACAGCCTCTCCTCTAGGAAACAAAGGGGCTACATGGATAAATCTGTAAAGTTTGGGGTTGCAGAGCCGAGTTGGAGAGTAGGCGTGAAGGAACCTAAACAAGAACTGCATTAAAACTACAGGAGCTGCTAGATCTAGATTGTTCATTCTCAAAGAAACCATCGTTACAGGATGTTGCCCAAAAGTTTGCTCTTCTCGTCTATTCTGGCTTATAAAAGAACCTGTAGAACCTGTGCAGGAGTCATCGTGGCTGACTCCTGCACATATGCAGCTGACCAAGTTTTAAAATAAAACTTCTTATTATAGCAGCAATAAAACAAAAAATACATCGATGCCAGCATTTTTAATTCTTACCCCGCCTGAATTGCAACCACACCAGTTTTGTTCCTAGGTCAATACAGTTCTAATAATTACAGACTCTGACGGACATGGTGGAAACTGTTGGGTGAGAGCGTTTTTACGATCAGTGTAACAAGTTTTTCCTTTAAAAGACCTATCTCAAATCCCAGCTTCAAGAGTGCGAAATGAGGGAAATCCACGATTATGCATCTGCGTCATTGGGTGAACCTACTAGAGAGTTCATCGCCGCACATTGCACAGGATTCCCTCTGATTTAACTCTCCTGAGCCAGTGACGTTCTCCAGGTCTTTTACACTCCCTTCTCTTTGACCCATTAAGCTGACTCACTGACTCAGCCGCCTTTGATGACTTGGCATCGAGCTCGAATTCTCATGTCTTCAAGCAGCCTTGTAGTTGACCTCACCACAAGGTGTGCAGCCAACTTCTGCTGGGCAAGCCATTCATTTCCAGCCACGTTGACAAGTATCAGCTGACAGCTGAGTGTATTTTAGGATTTTGTGTTTGTTGGCCTCCCGAAGCGTCCATCTTTCCAATCATTTTTCTCAAATTTTCAGCGCTCTGGTGGCAGAGGGGTCAGGTAAATCAACATATCCCTTTCCCCAGAAAAAACACTTTCCAGCTACTCTTGAGCGATATTGTGCCATGTCAATGCCAGACTGGTGACATTATACTTTTACAAGTTTCGAGTGTTATCCAGGTTCTCCGTCCAGTCTGGCATATCCAGATGCAGATGCAGAGCTGGCCGGCGAGTCCCTGGAGTTCAAATCTTCAAATTCGAGTCGGTGCCAGACCAGTTCAACTTGGGACTGCCAGCTTCAGAAAATGAAACAGTACTTGGCACCACTGTGAGGCTGCTGGCGGGTGAGAGGGGATATCTGGGAATGTTGATTCCCTGCGTAATAAATTTTTTTTTTCTAGTGGCGCTGTAAGCAATGAGATGGAAACAGTTTTAAGTGAGGTGTAGTCTGGTATTTATGGTGGCAATATCAGCTGGGGGAGGCAGGCCTCCAATTCGAGCCAACAACTAACTTTCTCAGGATGTGCATCGGTGATTCAGCCACTTTACTCCCTGCTTACTTTTAAAAAATGACATCTAGGGAAAGTCCAGAACATGATGGCGGAGGAGACTGATCTTTCAGTAAGGCAACCATGTTGTCTCCAATTAAGATGCCAATTCTAGCAGCCAATATATAATAAATCTTCAAAACTGGGCAAAAAAGTATACAGTTTGCATAAAGAACCTTCTGTATTTTATTGGTTAAGATGACTGAAACTTTCAGTATATCGTAAAAAAACATTTTTTCAGCTCCTGGAAACTCCTTTTGTCCAATTTCTGGACAAAAATTTTGCTCGTCAGATATTCAAAAGTGAAAAAACTCAGTCAAATATAGAGTCTGATTTCCAGAGTTATTCTCTCATCCTACAACCCATTGGAATACATTATAATAAGCTGATAGTTAATCACTTCTAGGTTGGTCCTTGGACTAGAAAAGATGTGATGCAAAATGGCCATGTTTGTCTTATAAACAGTTATCATGCATACAGAAGATGTCAGTGTATGTTATTATAAATGATTAAAGAACAAAACTCTACAATAACATCTCATAGAAAAGAATTGCCAGGAATAAACCAATTAGACAAATATACATAATAACTTGTTCTTAAAGTAAAGACCAGTGACTCACTTGTAATTCGTGTAACACCAAATGTGATATTTAGGCCTGATTTAATTACTGCAATTATTCCCCGGATAAATCTACCATTTTAAAGTTTACCGTTCCACTCAACAGAAACAATTATGATGTCCAATCACCAAATGAGCAAATGAGGTAAAATGGGAATCAGCTCCAGTGTAGAAATGTCTCCCCGTTGTCACATGTTGCAAGGAAATATAGATATTTTCTTAGTTGTTTTTGCATTTTTGAACCTTTACAAATCTAGTATTAAACATATATTTCTTTAAAAACAACAACAAAGATTAAACTGTATTTTATTTACATGTAACCCTAAACTTCAATTTTCATACAGTGCTTTGCAAAAGCTTTTATAAACATAAACTTTTCCACATTTTATCAGTTATAACATGAGCTGCCTTTGAGTTACCTTTGGTTGTTTATAAATTGTAAGTGCAGATAGTGATAGCCTGCTCAGCTCTGCTGTGAGTTCATAAAGGATACGGCTGATGGGAGGGAAGGCAAGAACATCAACTTAAGCGCTACTCCTAAAATATGTTTGAAGGCTGTTCATGCCCTCAATTTCAAAGCAATAATAGGGGAACTGACTCATTTTATCTAGCCTGTTAACTGATGAAAGTCTCTATAATTAAAATTTTATACATCAGCTTAGTCACAGTCAAAAGAAGACAAAAGTTTTCTTAATCAATTGAAAGGGACTATTACTTTGATCAGTTTTCAGCAAAACAAACAAAACAAAAATGTTTGCTACTGGTTTTCTCAATTGTTGATTGTATGGTGTTTGCCTGGTTGCTGAAAAATAAACTTGATTGATTTGATTGATTGATTGATTGATTGATTGATTGACTTCTGCCAGCTTTGCAGAACACAACTCCAACACATTCAGATTGCATGGAGAATATCATAATTACCTTTTATTTTATTATTTTTAAAATATGGACACCAATTCTCAATTGGATTCAGGTCTGTAACATCCTGACACAACATTTTTTTTATCTAAGTCCTGCAGTTGCTCAGGGTCATTACCCTACTGAGAGGTGACCCTTGACCTCTACCCCAGTCTGAAATCTCTAAGCAGCCTCTAATCGTGTTTCTTCTTCATAGCCCCATCCTGTCGACTCTGACCAGCATCAGGATGTTTCCACCTCTACCATGTTTCCCTATGGCTATAGTGTGTTTATAGTTTAGTGATAAGCAAAGTTGGTTTGAATGAAGGCAGATGACTGCTCTGATTTTATTTAGGGGTACCAGAGTAACAATAGTTTTTTTTTTTTAAAGTTCAAGGGGTTTGAAGACTTTTGCAAAACACTAGTCACGAGGAACACTGCTTTGAATAACTTTCTCTCGTCACCTCTGGCAGGATTTGCTTTGCTGTGCTCTCGGACGTCAGCGTCCGTAATGTCATTACTTCAAAGCTAGCTCAGCTGAAGCGCTAATTGCCACAGAATGAGACTTTTTGTGAAGCCAGCAGTGACCGGAGCTACCTGAGCCATGCGGCTCGTATTACACTCTCTTTCCTTCCAGGTGTGGACCTTCTTTTTTTTTTTGCGACTGCTCCCTCTGATCGCTAGAGCCTCCAACAGCGAACAAACGGGCAATCTGGACAAGTCGGCGAATGAAGGGGGACTAGGAGGAATGCTAGATGGAGCGGGGCAGTTCAGTAGTCTTGCTTATTTTACTCTGTAGGTTAATTACCGTCCTGACAGACTGATTACCAAGAGTGACAGAGGAGGGGGATCTGGCTGCTGCAGATGTACCCCTTAACCTTCCAGTGCGAGTCGCGTGCACGCATCTCTGTGAAAAAGTGAGATCGCAAAAGACATTTGGTGCCAGAGTGACACTTTTCTGTGAATTCTGAATGATTTCAAAGCACAAATAAAGAGCATGCCTAATTACAGCCCTCAGAGAACGGGCGTTGTCGCGTGTACACAGTTGTGCGTGCAGCGGGGCTTTGGACACCTGGAGTCCGACTGAAGTGTTCAGGCCTGTCCATGTCGACTGCTTTCTCAATGCAGGGTCACTGCAAAGGTCCCTCTTGTCATCTCAGTTTGAAAACAAACACATCAACAGACTCACAATCGTCTCCTTGTCGGCAGACGTCTGGCTCTGGTCACGTGGCCACGTTAATTACGATGACCGCGGTCTCTCTGCTGTAGATGCAAACAAGGTGAATGATGACATGGACTCTGCACTGCCACTGTGTAGTCTGGTTGCACATTTATAGTCATAAACAGGGCACTTGTGTGATACTTATCTCTGCAAACGGGAATGAAAACACCTGCTTAATCCAGAGCGTGGAAGATTGAATCCTAGCGTCGCCACAGCTGTGTTTTTATTTGGTGTGTGACTCATTCGCACACAAACACATGCAGTTTTTGGAAGAGATTTTTATATATATTTTTTTGTTTTGTTTTTGTCTCTATATGTAAACACTCAACCCGCCAACATCTGCACCACTCAGGGTTGGTAAATCGAGCTATTTTGACATCTGCAGCACGCTAACCGTCTGGGCTACTGGCCCGCAACAACCTCACTGACCCCTTCCTCTAGCACGGCGCATCTCTGCAGCAAGCGAGGTCAGAGACGAAGAAGGTAGTGGAAGAAAAAGTAGGCTGTATAAGTAGCTTAAGTGTTTTTTTTTTTTGTCTTCATCCGATGGGGATCAAAGCCTGCTTCTGATATAAGAGCTTTCTCCCTCTCATGAGGGGGATTAGTGCGAAACAAATGCAGCCTCTGGCTTGACTACGCTGACTCCCACACAAACGAGCCGTAGGGGGGAAGGGGGGAGCGATAGGGCGGCCTCCCATCACAGGTGGACAGCTTACAAGGACAAGGAGGATAAGCGACACCTGTTTTGAAAGATATCTTGTAAAGAATTTTTTATAGTGCTGTGGGAAGTGTTAATGTTGTCCCTTTCACCTTAAAACCTTTTGACGCCATAACAGCCCAGTGTGTCACATCCTACGTCTCAGTAAGATTTAGAATATGATGTCCTATTGGGAGATATAACAGCTAGATTGTGAACACAGTGTAAAGGTCTCTGCCTCTGCTGTTCCCCATTAGCATCCGAGTTAATGAATGCGTTGGCCATAAATTAATCCGAAACACTTAAATCTTTGTTTTTACAAGCCTGGTTTGTCCTGAGGCTGCGAGGGGTGCGAGCTGGAGTGTTTCCCGGCTGTCATCAAGCAATTGGTGGGGAACATCATGGACCACTGGTCAGTCACAAGATGGGCCCAGGAAGAAAAACTCTGGAAGAAAGCTGGCACGCCCCGGGGAACTTTGTGCTCGTCGTTCACTAAAATTCTGCTGTACTATAAGGCTTTAAATACATGCAGAAGTGTTTGGACCCCTAAAAAATTTGTTGCAAAACCTTGCTGTTTATTTTTATTCAGCTATCTTATGCTGACTACCTTTCAGTGCGACAGCACTTGCAACCCCTTTCAGCTTTGCACTGTTAGAGATTGAAATTTGTCTTAACGCCTGGATTAGAAAGTGAGATTAAATTAAACAGGCTCTATGGGCTTCTCAGAATGTCATGTATTATCCGTATTTATCAAACAAATTCCCCTTTCTCCACCCCCACACTTTATTCATAGCTTTCTTTTGGCTAAGGTTTGTTCTTGCACTTGTCTTTAAAATACCAAACTTTGCATGTAACTTTATATTTTTGTCTAACATAGCCTTTAAATATTAAGTCAGATGTTCTAGTGAGTTGAACAGGAGTTTTACTCTTATTTGAATCAATCTTTTTGGATGAATACTTATTACTTTTACTTGCCTAATAATATCAGTGGTCCAACTCTTACTTGAGTCAAATCCAGTGGCGCAAAGAGTGGGTATGCAGCGCATGCAACACCATAGGGGCACAGCACTGGGGGGGGCAAAACCCCGTCTGGAGGGGGCGACACGCCGATGATGTTTTAGCATACATGTCAGCACGCATAACGAGGTAATTTGTAGCAAGTTTTACCCTTCACATATACTCGTATCGCGGGGAGGGGGCGTTGTTTTCTACGCTCCTTCACCCTGATGTACCTTCCTTGGGTTGGGAGGCTGATTTATGTTTTCGCATCCGCCTGAATAATGTGTAGTTCCGTCCCTGGTCAAATCTTTGGGTACTCTGCCCACCTATGTGAATGTGTCACCAAGGCATTGTATCTGACATCATGTTGCAGGCAGGGAAGAACATTCAGCTGCAGAGGCAGCCGGTGTTCCCATGACTATGTTAGGTTATCCTATTTAATATCAAGCTAAAATAGAGCCCTGCAGCTGTCTCTCGAACCTGGTCAACACCCCCAGCGCACAGGTGACCCTGCTGTCAACACGGCAACACAAGCTGTTACTAAGGGCCGAGGCCGAAAAGTGTCACTGGTCGTGTGACCCCAGGAAGCACGAAAGGGATGACTGATAGATGCCTCAAGTGCTTTTCATTAATAAAGTCCTTTAGGTTCTGTGACTTTTTCATTGCACTGTGCCTCGCAACCTTTCTGCCAAAAGCCTCTGGGTCACACAATTCCAACCTCGTCAGAGCATGACGGATACAGCACCGTGCCAAAAATCATGTCAACAAATGGTGTGTATGCGCGGTCAGTCGCTGTGTCACTGGGCTGACACTGCAAGGTTGACAAGATGATTTAACAGGTGCCAACTGGACTAAGTGTTAATGTATTTATGGCTCTGGGATTCAACTTGGGTGGCGTCCTGAGTACCGGCCTGGTGGCAGTTTACCAGGAGAGACAAAATTTGCTCAGCTACAAGGAAACTAATAAGTAATCAATGGATTCGTCATCATTTAGTGAGAAAATGACTTAATGACATGGGTCACGGTTAAAGTGTCAACAGTTGCAAGGACGTCTGCATTTACAAGAAACTGGGATCAAGATTCCAATATTTAATTTAATTTTAGACATCTTTTTTTTTTTCGTCAAATCAAAATATTAGTCACTATTGACAAACACTTAACAGGACTTAAAAAGTAAAACTAAATAGTCAGGTCTTTGCAAACTGCAATCTGGATGTATATGTTGGTTTTGGAAGAATATTTCTTCCTCACTGAGTAGTTTTTCAACCATTGATGGTGCATGACTCATTTTAATTGTGGAGACAAATTTATTTATTTTCAACTGCGTCAGTCAGTGTTGTCACAAGGTCTTCTTTTCTTTTCTTCTGTTGTTGATACTAACAGAAGCTTACCCAATTCAAATAAAAACCTGAGAACATGATGTCCCACCGATTCATTTGTGTTGCCAAACCAGTTGCAAAGGAATCCAACGCCCAAAAACACAAAACAAATCAGCGAGACGAGTTTTAATAACTGTACTTTCACCATTTCTCAGCTGACTTGTAACACCATTTCTCTCAGACATTCAAGCCTAACCGAGGAGGAATCTGTTTCCATTTTTCTCCTGATTGCAATAACTTTTGCAAGTGTTTTGTTTATTCTAGTCTGGTTGACCCACTCGTGCAAAGCTGCACCGCATTCTGCCATAACAGAGCTCAGCGTCTAGAAGGTGAGCGCTTTCCTGTAGTCCCCTTTTCTCCGAATGAAAACAAAAGAGAGAGGCAGGAAAAAATACGACAAAATTGAAAATGAGTTTAAAAAAATTAATACATTAAAACGCAGTGTTTTGCAAACAAATTTTAGTAATTAGATCTCTACGTCTCATCACATTACAATCAGCAACTTCATTATATTTCAATGGGATTTAGATAAGCTAAATAAAAATCTGAAAAGTTTTGTGTGACTTTCTATTCACTTCCCATGAATCAGTACCTGCCTCACGGTTCTCTTAAGATAATCTGAGGTGTAATATAAAACATTGACGAAGTATGATTCCTGTTGCTGGGACGTTAAAGAATGTGAAAAGCAGAGGTATCACATTAAAGTAACGACAAAGAACTGGAATGTTTAGGTGTATAAATGTTTAAAGTGGGCTCCAAGAGGTATAACATGTAATTCTGTCATTACAGGCGGAAAAGCGAACATATTTAATAAAAAAAAACAATAGGCTGAACGCAGGATATTACATTTTTTGCACACGGCTTTCAGCGGCCCCAGAACCTTTGCGGCGTTGTGGCTGCCGTTGCCGGGTCAGGGCACGTTTCTTTAAGAAGTGACAACGAGCAGAGGGGCCGACGTGTTCAAAGCTGCTTCGTTTTTGTCTCCATTTTATACACAAACAAACGTCCCGCTGTCATCACTCCATCCTTCAAATACCAAAGGGCCCCCTCAAGAGTGCGGCCTCTGTGCTGGCCTCTCCAAAGGCCCCACAATTTCTCTTCTGAAGAGCACGTCCCCAAGGAGGGACCTTGAGGTGAACACACACTTTCCCTCCTCTAATTTAATCCTAGGCTAACAAAACACACCTAGACTTGTTTTCTTGGATGGAGAGAAGTTCGGTGTGTGGATCTCACCGACGTTGATGCAGTCTAACATTGAACACTTTCCTTCTACAAGGCCTGGCCTTGTAGGATCTCTGCCCGCTTTCCCCTCAGGCCTCGTAACAGTAGGATGGCGTTACGTTCTGAATCACGCTGCAGCTTCGTCTCACCGATAGTGTTTTACCAGTGGTGGTCAATCTCTCACCCTGTGAACCCTGTGAAAGTGGCATTTTTCTCCCAGGTTATCACCATCGAGGTTGTTTTTTTCTATAATTTAAGCTGCTACTCTCCAGTGACAATGGATTTAACATCTTCTCTATTTTTATTTTTTAAAAAGATCCCCAACCAGATGTGCTCTGCTGCCTCGGGACAGAGACGTTCATTTACGGCAAGGCGGTCCTCTGTTTTGAGCCAGGTAAGACTCCTTCGGGGCAGAGTCCTCTCCATTCCTTATAATTCCCCTCAACTTTCCTTTCCCATCATCCTCACTTGATTTTATGCTCCTTTTTTAATAACCTCACTCCGAAACCAAACGCCTGCAAAAATTAGATCGTAAAGCTTATTCTATAAAATATATATTTTTTTTTTTTTTTCCTTTCTGAGAATTTGGTTTTGTCTGAAAGGATCAGGAAAACCATCAATGACGGTGTATAATAGCACATCACTTAAACCTAAAAAGCTACTTCGCTGTATTGCACTTTAAGTGATTGGTTTCTTGAAGATGTAATGAATAAAAGAAAACACTGATGAATAATGAGTATTTTGCCTCAGAGATATGGTATTCAGTGTAAGAAACTTGCTGGGTTGACTGCCTTTTAGGGAATTAGTCTGCCGTCCCTTTGCTGTGTGTCTTCCAAAGAAACAACATGTAACTGACCTTTTCTGACTCTGAACTGCGTGAACGTCTGCGTGCTCGGTTGGTTGTCTCTGTCTCGGTCCCGACCTGGACCGGTGACATGTTCCAGACGTAACTCTCACCCTCTGCCTGGATGAAGTAACCTTAAACTAGATTAAGCAAAAGATGGAAAAATGGGTGGTGAATATGGAGAAAAATGGTGTCACAGGTAGGCTCTTTACTTACTGTAGCAGGTATGTTTTTATCTTGATACGCCAAACTGAGCTTTTTCCACTGTTGGGTAATTTATAGACACCTGAGAAATACATTTAAAAAATGTGAAGTATCATTTTAAAATCTTTGACTTTGACACTTAAATATTTAATGTTGCCAGCTAAAAATAAACAAATGAAATTTTACATTTGAAAATCAGTAAAGGAAACAGAGTGAGGGAGAAAGGCTCTGAAACAAATTAGAAAAGTAGAACTGAAAATAAAAACAAAATAAAGCAGTAGGAGACCAGATATATGATGAGGTGAGTCAATAACAGAGAGGGGTGGGGGGGTGGGGGGGGCTGCCTGTCACTGTCTCCAGGTGGTAAAGCATATGGGGGTTCAGGAGTGAGAGAAACAGAAGTGGCTGGTGTCTGGGTGGTGCAGACCCCCAGGGATGACAGAATTATTACGACAAGTGTCTCACAGGAAATAAATACAGCAATGGTAAGAATGGCCAGAAGGCAGCCAGCCAGACATTGTTGAGGGCTGGAGTAAATTGTGGCGTTTATGGGTTAAGAAAACTTCTCACAGATGGCCAGGCTGGAACATTTCTGGCTTTTGCTGCTCAGACTGTCAGTGAAAAATGCATATACAATTTTTCTCACCTCAAAGGCAGCTTTTTTTAAATTTAGTCATACTTTACCAGAGCAACAATCAATGGACTCTGTTGTCTGACACAATCCTACCATATCATTGTCCTACAGAGTTACACGTATAGGTAGAGGTTGGTTGTGTGGGGCTCTTTTACAATGGAATCTGACAAAATAGCATACAGAACTGGACCGACCCATTCTGTACACTTAGGTGGAAATGAGGCATTAAATAGAGAATGCTCAGATTTCCATGTTGTCATCTCTTGGAAGTGCTGATCAACAAATGTGGGAAGAAAACTTCTGGGTACATTATAGAGGTTTTGCCAGATACAGTACTTCTAGCCTTTTATATATATATTTACATCAGAGATGTTAGAAAGTGCAAAAGAGAAACATATGGATCCAAAAATGTGAGGGATCTGTTTCTTGCATGCCATTGTTAAGGCATTTTGGCCACCGCATGCGTAGGATGCCTGAGAAGCACAGACTCATTCTGCTGGAGACACTTATTTGGCATTTCCTTCCCCTTGCAGTGACGTGCAGGCAGTGTTGACTTACTTTCCTGCAATTACTCTAATAGAATAAAAGAAAAAAAAAAAACAAGAGGCTAAATACAGATAGAAACTGCAAATTGGCCTCAGACACGAAGGCTTAAATACTATCCAACTGCATTTATCTGGACATAAAAACTGAAATCTGTTCAAACAGATATACTGCCTTGATGTGGTTACAGCATCCCATAATGACTCTTCCATAATGACGGTAAATGAGAGCGCTAATGGTTCCTGGCCAGAAGTTGAGGGGATCACTCATTCGGTTTGTGATTCTTTCTGACTTCTGAACACAAGCAGAAGACTATGACACAATTAAAAACATTTTCAGGTGTTTTTTGTTATGTGCAACTTGAATCACTCATTGCTAAGTAGATGAATAGAATCAACTCACGAATCTAGTTCTTCTCTTCATTTGCTTTAAAAACAACTTGACTCAAAGGTAACATCTGTTGGGTTCATATCAGAAGGAACTGAAAACCAAATGACTGGACTGGTTTTAATTTAAAAAAAACTGTAAGAATATTTGCTTTTACCTTTTTCCTGTGTTTTATTTAGATTAATGCATTTACTCTGTAACAATGTCAGGGCAGGTTAAGAACTATGACTAGGTCTCACTTGTCAATGCAACATTTTTTGTAATAATACTAACTGGGGTTAACTAAGTTATACCTCAGTGTTTTACATTAATTGAGCAAGATTGTGATTGTTAGAGGCATCTGCTTTGGTAGAAAGAGGAGTTCAGCGTTGACTTAGTTGCTCAAATATACCCGGTTCCTACATTACCTTTCAGATTATTGTTTAATTTTGTGATCTACACATGTCCTTCATGCCTCGCAGTTAAAGTCAACCCACCAGAATTACTCCCCTGATCCACCTTGGGAGGTAGTCACAAAACCCATGACAAATTATAACTGCAAGGGTAATGCAAAATTGCGGGGTTTGTGTGTTACAGTGATATTAAATCAGGCAAAATAGCACAGTGATTCTTGAGAATTGGGACAAAATGGGTTTTAATTTTCCTAAAAAATATATTATTTCTCAACCTTATGTATGCAAATATGCAAATAATGTTTTGGAAATGTAAAGATGCTAAGGTGCAGGCTCCCAGTTGCAAATTTTTTTTTAAAAATTACATTTTTAATCAACCTGACCCAGAACTTTGTCATCACCATCTGACAAAAATGAATATAAAATAATTTTTATGACCCTATTAGTGATATTTTTACTCATTTTAAAGACAAATGCTTCTCAAGAAACAAAATAAATATTATTTAAAACAAAAAAAGTCCATCTGACGCAGTTGACAGTGCATGACAGAGTTGACACAGAACTGAAGGTGGTGACAAACTAGTGAGTAAAAATAAAAACTTGATTCATGTGAAGTAATGCAATTTATGTAAAATACATTAAAATGAATTAATTTCACATTTAAGTGAGATTTGACAACAATTTCACTGAAAGAGTCACAAAAACTGATGGAGTTGATATACGACGGACATTTTAGTGTTTCTTTAATTGTTTTAAACTATTATAATGTATTGAGTTCTGCTCCTGGACAAAGGCTTTTACAGCCATCATCCACCAACTACAATGTTTAAAATAAAAAAATATTCAGCAAACACCACGAAAATATACATTTTCCTGGGTCATGTGTTATGCTCACATGACCCAGGTTAGTTTAGTCAGATATTTGAAAAAATTATACTTTGTGTATATTTTATTCAAATTTTGTGCTTTATCCATAGGACCTGTTTTGTCCCTATTCTCAAGAGTCACTGAGCAGCAGCAGCAGCAGAAGTCTACGGTGCAAACAAAGCAGAATTTGTCTGATCTGAGAAATGTGCAAAATCTGATGCAGATAAGATCAATAAGGATGGAGAAAAATGACTTTGCACTAAATGCATGAGGATGGCTCAACTTGCAGCCTTCGTGTTAAAAAGATTGCGTGGAAGCGTTCGCCATACTTGCTCATATCAATCTTATGAGAAGATTGGAAGTTGATTTAAGTGGTGCACACTGTCTTCCACTTACATTTATATGTAACTTTGGGTCAGTGATGTCCTCTGTTGCAAACTCAAGTTATACATTAACCCTGCCTTGTGACCTTAATTAGCAGGGGAACAAACTAAATTGATAAATCGGAATTTTGTCAAAGTGAAATAATAATTTATACCCCTGCTTCAGTCATTGTTGCTTCATAGAAAATCTAAGTAATTAGGAGAAGCAGTAGCAGAAGAGTTGCGAAGTTAGCTTCATTGTGACGTAGTCTTTCTCTTTTTACTTACATGAATGCAACCACACACTTTGACTTTGCTCATTTCATTATTATTATGTTAGGATTACGTAACGTTGCAGTAAAGCAACATTAGTTTTGGTGAGTCGAACAGATGCAAAATAGACTTTAACCTGCACAAAGACGCCACACTGCTGCTCTGTTGATGGGGGCCATACATGTGCTACATTAAGTCGGGATGTTTATCACCACCCAAAACAACAGAACATAAACAGCAACTATAAACTACGCATCAAAACTGTTACAAAAAGTGGCTGAAAATGGAAACTAATGACAAACAATTTATAGGGCGATGTGTGGCGTGACATGCTTACAGAGGGCACTTCCATCTGTGGACTGCAAAGGTTTAATATCTATCAGACTAATGTCAATTGTGGAGGGGTGACAGGATTGGAGAAGAGGGTACACACCCTTGACAAATGTTCAGTCCATAATGGGAAGCTGGGAGACAAACGGGACTAAACTGACTCTTACACTCTAAATGTATCCACTTAGACCTGCTCACATGTTGCCACAAACTTTCATGTATCTCACTTATTTTATGTGACACAAAGTATCATTGGATTTTAAAGTAGAGATTTTGTTCATAATTGTCTCTGGATAAAATTGTAGTGAAGCGTAAATGACACAAACTGTTAAATCCGGTTTGGTCTGCAAATACGCAGTGTAACGAATGGTTATTGGAAACCCCCTGATTAAATAATAGAGTCCGTCGAGGCGAGTTCAGTATAGCCAAAAATGTTTTTTATTAACATTTCAAACTTAATCCCAGAAAACTTTGATTACAACAAGTTCCATATAAAATGTTCAGTCTAAGCTCAAACACCATCTGGGCTCTCTGGAGGTCTGAGCCAAATTTCAAGGCAACGGATCCGCGTTGCTACCTGACCTCTAATAACGCTGGACGCACAACAAAAGCATTTCTTCCAGTTCCCCAGCAGCTGTTAATTTCACGTAAAAACTCTCAAATCGGTTTCGACAATTCAATAACAGAAACA
This sequence comes from Micropoecilia bifurca, assembly GCA_903067075.1. Classification (NCBI taxonomy): domain Eukaryota; kingdom Metazoa; phylum Chordata; class Actinopteri; order Cyprinodontiformes; family Poeciliidae; genus Micropoecilia; species Micropoecilia bifurca. Next base: position 14,272 of record CAEGAF010179538.1, on the reverse strand, counting down.
ACGCGAACACGATGAAGCATGACTGCACATTTATTACAAAGTGCATGCGTTTCGGGGTCTCTGAGGTTTGCTGAGGTCAAACAGCCGCCCCCGTGCGACAGGCATGAAGTTAGAGTAACATCCGTGAAAACTATATTTTCCTTTCCGCACCATGCGGGCAAACTACTCCCTCGGCGTGTTGGAGTGAATGTAATAGAAGCTGGTGTTTGACAAAAACCTGACGAGAGCATGTGCCTCTTAATTAACACTATCTTTAACAATCTTAACGAGTGCTGTTATTCTTACTTCGCTTTTTACATGACTGCCATTTTTCTTGGAAAAAAAAAAAAAGTAATTTAATTTCCAGCAGGGCCCCCAGTCCACAGAGTCCACTCTGCTGGAAGGGGATTCACCAGGATCTCATCTCGGGATGAAAAGACTGCAGACCTAAGCAGCCTTTTTGACATCCTTAAAAGCTAATTGTGAAACCTGGGTCTCCCAGACGTGCGCCCCGAGGACCCTTTAAACTTTTGCTTCGTCTCAAACTGATTTAATAACACAGCGTTTGTGCAACACAAACATCCTTGAATGTATGCCTTAATAAGTCAATGGGGATATGTGCTTTGGGTTATTGTGATTTTCATTATTCCTCAATTCACTGATGGGACTCCACCACGTGTTGCGAATGATGTAAGAAAATTACACCCATGTGGGACGGAGCGTTGTGCAGCGTCTACCGAGCTGTTATATAAACTATATAAACATGTGGCTTTTCAATGATGTAAAACATCAGCTTGATAAAACAAGCTTCCCTGGCTCACTGTGTCTGTACAAAATCTTTTTCAAAGCACAAACACTACGGGAACAAACGCTCGTCCTGTAACAGACAGCTCCAGGGGTCTTTGGCTTGACAGGCGGAGAGCGAGTTTGCTTATTACTGGCACATATTCGAGCAAACCGATCAGAGACCACTTTTATGTAACGCTCCAGCTCACGTTAAGTATCTTTAAAAAGGATCAATGTTTGTTGGGACGTTGGTCAGTTAGATAACACGACAGGGCTGAGAGTTACCAAACATTACAGATGTTTTCAATCTGGGCTCATTTGCACAACTACCACTCAGGAGGACAATTCGAATTTTTATATTTTTTTAAAGGGGCGGTATATGTAATAATGGTATATAATGGCATATGTACCAAATACCATTTTACGGCACGATCAAGCAACCACGTCACCTTCATTTGTTATAAAAGTGCGCTATATACCAAACCTAGCAAAGTAAATTTAATTCCACTATTTGACGCCTTGAATTTGGCCTCTGTCTCTTTAAGAAGCTCTGTTCTGCCTTCACAACAGTGTTTCTCCATGATGCTGTTTGCAACTGTTCTTAGGAGAGTCTGACTGAGAAAGAGTTCGCACAATAAGCTCAATTGATGTAAAATCAAATCCGTTGTTTGCTAATTGCTGCTGCCGCTAGTCTGCAGGAGCTGTGTGGAGGAGCTGCAGGGGAGGAGTGCTCTGGTACTGAATGATAATCGGGTATATTATCATATATTGGACAACCTCACCTAGGAGACAGATTACTGCATTGCGTATTTAGAAACATTCTAAATTCAATTTATTGTATACTGCTGACCTTTAATTCAGAGTACAGGTAAATTCATCGCACCAACCTGCTGGTCCCTGCCGGTTCGCCCTCGATGTGCATCAGGCTGCTCCACTCAGTCCTGGCAGCTTCTCTCTGGCTTTGCCTGATGAATTGACAAGCCAGCAATGACAGGGTTACACTCTGTCAGATTTTCAGAATGCAGCTCGTACTACGTTTCCAGACGACGTCAGGCAGAGTTTTTATGAGAACGAAAAGCTGCCAGGTCAGAAGCTTCAACATGAAGGGCGACGCCAATCAGTGGGCTGGATGTGAAAGAGGCTGTGACATGCAACATGCGGCACATTAGCCAGTAGCCATTTTGTAAATTAATTGCACATGGCTTATGCAATTCAGACTCTCTGGCCCCACCCAGTTTTTCATCTTTCATCTTCTTGGAAAAATCTGTTTTGTCATGTCATTGCAAGTAGTTACGTAAAACACAATCAGTCATCGCAGAGGACAGAACTGACGTCAATTCGTTCAACCTCTAAATCCTGCACCTAGTCAGGCATTTGGTGGATGAAACAAACTTTATAAAGTATCAATTGCTTTTAGGTGGGACTCTGGAATAAGCTGAAAGGTTCAGATAATTCTTGTTTTGGGACGGTGCACTGAAGAAAAGACAGATGGTCCTTCTACCCTGCAGCCCAAGCAGGCAGCTGTTCTTAATTTCTTGTGGGAAATGTATGTTTTAAAACAAAGAAACAGTTCTGACTTTGGCCTGTATTAAATGAAATAGAGCTCAGATGACGCAAACGGTTTCTTCTGCCTTGGAGTTGCAGTTGAGGCTGCACATCCAAATGTGTTTACTGATAATGTTTCTTGGGAACGTTTGTGTGTCTAAGGGGATGATTTTGCAAACACAGATGCGTATTTACAAACAGATGCATACAAAAAATGAATTTTCTGGTTGTGTCAAGACAGAACTTGTAATTATTTTTCCAACTTGGGAAAATAAGTTATTTTTTAATGTATTATTTAGTTGGTGTTTCTTTTGGGATTGAGTACCTATTTGGGGACATTCTACTTAAAGTCATAAGTCAGGAGCTTTAGGGGGTGGAAGGGAGGAAACATATGGTCAGTCACAACACCTGCATCCAACATGGACACCTGTAGCATGTGCTGTAAATGTTAGAAGTAGCTGCAGCAGACTGAAACTTTTAGCTTGTTTCTATTTCAGTATGTTTGTTCCACATAGTCAACATGTCATTTTTAGTTTATAATATTTTGCTGAGTTTCAAAGAAATAATGAACTGCTTCTGTAGTTCATTATTTCAACTGCTGTGTTCAACTGCTGAACACATTTTGCTGATTTTCCAAATAGAATCTAGTACGTTGTTAAGTCATGAGTGTGACATAATTTTCAAATGCAAATTCTTTGTCTTGAATAAACAGAAGGCAGCATCCAGGTGCGACTTTAGAAAGGATCTGTCCTTTGGTAGCGGAAGGATTCTCTTTTGTGAATTTTGGTAGAATTTAACAGGGTCTTTCACAGAACTTATGAATGTTATCCAGAAATTTAACATAAGGGTTACTGGAACTATCCAGGTAGTTATTTTTGTCTCTTACTGGTACCTTCTGAAACTTGGATGATTGTATTGTACTGTCTGTGGCATGTCTTTCTGGTACTTACTTTTACTTACGTTTATCACTCTATTTATATTTGCGCTGTTTTTATTTTTGCTTTTTTTTTAGATAAAATATTTTCCCTGATCCATAAAGTAATCTTAAACTTGATATTATGTGGTTACAGAAGCAGCTCAAATTTTTCATGTGTGACAGATTTTCAGATACCTGACCGGAAAAATAAATACATAAAATAAACTTACACAGTGTACAAATAATTTGTGACCACTATAAGAAAGTGTGGTAGTAGACTGGGAGTTAGCGTGCAACGTGTATGTTAGTATCTGCTTCGTACATCCAGAAAGAAACAATGCCAGAAACCACTGTTATTGAACCCTTTAATTCAATTTAAGAGTCATGTTTTTTGATGCTTATGAATTGACTGATGCTCCTCAAACACTGTATGTATTGGCCTTTAGTTTCTCTAAAATATTGTAAAGTCTAGCTCAGGTCTCAATGTCACATATCGTCTCTTCTTGATGATTCTGTCGTAATTAGCCAAAATAAGGACAAAATCATCTATTTGCCTTATATTTCCTAGGCGCAGTTTGATGCAATGTATGTTTTGTGTTCTATTTTTTCAAAATAGTTTATCTACTGCTATGTTAGTGATTTTACAATAGAACCTCCCTCCGACCAGCATCAGGCTTAGTTGGGAAACTCCCCAGAAATATTTGCACTTAAAAATATCAAATCCCACCGAGGAGACTTTAGAGCGTCCGCCCACTAACAAAAGAGTCGCAAATATTTTGACAATGCACAAGTTTAATGAAGCTGGACTATCCCATTACCGGTGGGATGCAAGCTCTATACATCCTGTGTGTAAAACAATTGTGACGCCTCAGGCTACGCAGATATTACTTCGGGGAAAAAAATAAAGAGAGCAAGGGAGACTTTCAACATGTGGCTAATACAGCCTCCGTCTCCAGAGACCTCCGTCTCAGTCGGGGTGGGGGGTTTAAACAGCAGCCTTCACAGCCTGCAGCGTGAGAGTTTAAGGTGATTTTCTAGATCATGACAAACAGAATGTCTTCATTAAAATTTTGGTCCTTTCCAGTTCGATTTGAAGTAAATCTGTTTTGCATTATGCTGCTCCTCCCGACTGTTACTCGCGTTTGAGATAGAGGTCCAATAATCAGAGGCACATTTGGGCTGCGGGGCGGGAGGTTTCAGGGATGTCCGACAGAGACGTACGAGGTCCAGGTAGCGATAATGATGTCATACCAAAGCAAACAAATCCAGATAAATGTAGTAATAAGCAGGGCTTTAATAATAAACAATGTATAGCTGTGTGTCAGTCTCAAGGGAAATTATTTGAAAGATCGAAAGGTGCTTTTTTTAAGGCGACGTTTCTCCTTTGTTTATTCAGGTCGAGTAATTTAAAATGTAATAGATGAAGTGCAAGAATAATAAGAAAAAAAAGACAAATTGAGCACAGAGTGGCCACATTAGGAGAAAAACACAGTAATTACTTATCTAATCCGATCGTTTTCATTGCCACTTATCGTGACAAATGGCACATCCAGTTATTAGATTTATGAGACAATTACTTTTTCATGAGAGACTCGATTGGTTTGGATTGCTTTAAATCAAGTCATCGTTGAAAGAATGCTTTTTCTATCTCCTTGTTTGACATCTGCTTTAACAGTAAATAAATAAAAATTGGTGATTGGTGATCAAAAACAAACAAACAAAGAAAACTGTAAAGTGAATCCATAAAGAGGATAAGCGATTCTAGGGAGTTTTGTGCCATTTTAGCAAAAGAAAACAGATTGCATCTGGTTTTAATGTGCTTGCTGTGAGCATTGAGTGCTACAAACTGCTCGGGGCATTATCCAATTCTTGCTTCCTAAACTACTTTAAATCTGTGCAGTTTTACGCATTAATCCTTTCATTTCTTGAGCAAAAAGACAGCAAAAAAAAAAACCCAGGGAGAACGATTGCGTCCCATCTTTCCAACAGCTGTGGGGTCAAAACTATAAAAGAGCACATAAAACACATGGGCTAGAGTACATGAGGGTCCTGGTTCTTTGATGCTTTTGTGTGTGTTTTTTTTTAATCTTCTGTGAAAGCAACCGTAGAGTCTCGGGCGGCAGGGTGTTTATCGGACATGAAGAAGGCTCAGATCAGCTGAGGGGACGTTCTGTATGTTCTTCTGGTACTTTACTGTGTTTCAGTGTTTTTCTTCACTCTCATCTTGAACCCTTTTCTTTCACGGCCTTTCACAGCCCATGAAGATCCCCAGCGAGCTCCGGTTGCTCGGGATTGTTGCACTGGCCACAACAAAGAGAAAACGTCCCACGTTTGTAAATGGGCTCCTGCCATTTGGACAGGTTTCCTCAAACAAACGCTGCGGCAGGGGGAAAGCATGTCGGCTCTTTTAAACCCCCCGCGCAGCCAAAAATTGACATAAGAGACAAGAAAAAAAATTGGGATCCACATCAATTTTTGTGAATTTTCACACTGTTTTATCCCTCCCCCCCCACTTCAACTCTTATGTGAGTCATTTACATCTTAATTGCAAACCTGCATAAAATGTTTTCCATTTTCTTTGGCACGTATTGATTGATTTATCAAAACATTGGCTTGCGTCCTTTTCCAAATACTTCCCTGAGATTTTGTGTTATGAGAATCAGCATGTTTGTTTCTTTCGAAATCAAACAGATGGTTGAGATCGAGTTTTGCCGTGAGACTGAATCATTCAGACCTCAAAAAGAATTAAAAAAAAAAAAAATCAAAATAAGTAATCTGTTTACTTTGGCTTTGGTCTATTTCTTACCACCAATAAATATACACGCAATGAATCATTACTATATAAAACAGGCATTGGAAAACATCTGTGAGCAATAGAACCATTTTTTATCACCTTTTTAATGCTGGCCTTGGTAACTACCGTAGTAGTTGAGGTTGATGTTGTTTGTGGAAGGAGTAGCGTAATTAAAGCGCAGAGGGGAGTGTAGGACCTCTGTGTCACCGACCAGACAAGCACGCTCAGTCACAAGGCCTTCCTGTTGCAACATCTTCACATAACCAGCCGGGGTTTGACCCGTCCCTGCACAACCGCAAACCAGCTCCACTTCTCTACTGAAGGAAAACCCAACAGGTCGTCACGGTGCCTCCTGCAACCCATTTCCAGTGGGATTTCCTCGTCGTTTCTTGATACCTTTTTCGCTTCAGAAAATGAAACTCCTCTGACAGTCGTGTAGTAGTTGTGGCTCGGTATGTAAAGGCCTTCATTTGGATCGACTATCAGTTGTATAGCATAAACTAAAGTGCTATTACTGCCTTTGATAAATGTATTTGATGTAATGTAACCAGATTCTTCTAAGCTATCTGGTGCTTGAAAACATCTCATCTGCAGAGTTGAAGTTCATCCCATACACTTTTCAGTCTCTTGACACAAAAACAAAACAGAAATACTCTACCGAGACGTGGAAATAACTAAAGACGGTTGTTTTGCCCCAAACTTTTAGCCAACTATTGAGCGGTGAGCGTTTGATCGATGCATCTGCAGGACATAATAACATTTGGTTGACATTTAGTGTGATCTATTGACCAACATATGTAGAATTACAGAAAAATATATCTTGTGGTTGTTTTTTTCTCACTCTATCTGTGTTGCATTGCCATGCTGTGGCCTCAACAACGATCAAAGCAAGCCCTTCATGCTGCAGGACCTTGCACATATTTCTGCAGGCACCATATATTTTGCTGCAGACTTGTTGTGGATTCTTTCCACAATAGTTTTCTACTTGTTACGGTTTGAATCCGGATCTCGCAGAGGAGATGTTGAGGCTCTGTTCGACAAGCCAACATGCTCCCCGTTGTGTCTTAGGCGTCTGAATTCTTTCAAGAGACAGAATGTATAGCTGGAGCCATAAATCAGACGTCTATAAGTTGTCAGCAGCTACACCACATATTGACTTCCCCTCTGAATGAATCATGTAGTTTCATGTGAAGAAATGTTCAAATGTCTTAATGTGTTCCAGAAAAGCAAAGATTAGAGAATAAAAATTTTTTTTAAATGAAAGAAAGAAAAAAAAACGAAAAGCAGACTTGAGCACGGAAAACAAGATTTTTCCCTCTTTTCTCTTACATTAATCATCTCGCCCTGCCTTCGATTTATCTGATGTTGCACAAAGAGCGTTTCCTCCACCACTAATACGTGAGTCAGTATTTTTCACGATATTTTTCAGAGGGATTATCTAATAAATTTAAAACACGCTTTGGGATATTGTTTATGAGAATTTCTGGTTATGCCCAAGTTGAAAATTTTTTATCTTACGTCATATTTAGCATCTGATAAAGATGACTTGTGATGATCAGTTGCTAAACATTTCCAAGAGCTCTATTTTTTACCCTGTGGTTTAACAGTCATGAGTTTATTGAACTATTTCTGCCTGCGTTGCCATTTTAATATTTTGAGAAACAGTTTATTTCTTATTTCATAGTAAATTGTGTTTTTATTGTCTATGAATTATATTATCTTATTATGTAGTAAATCAAACAACATTTGATTTACTACAAAATCAAATGTTGATTTTGTAGTAAATCAACATTTGCGAGGGGAATCAACTGTCAAGTCTGTTCAACCCAAAGAAGAATGGGGGCCTTGTCACTGTCTCTGGTAAATATTCCCGCGCTTTATGAGGGGATCAAGGTCGATCCGCATCCCCACCTCCTTCACATTCTCTGTCCCATCTGGCCAGTCTCCTGGGGTTCTTTGGCCACTGTTGCCTTGGGAAGCTCCATCACTAGCCCCAGCTGGGTCTACGTCATCCTCCAGAGCCCCTGTCATGCACTCCAATGGCTCCTGAAGTTCTGACGTGGGTTTCTGCTACCTCAACTCCGGCTTCCCAAACTTCAACCTCGGTTCCTACGGCCTTTAGACCTGGCCTTCTGCTCCTCTGGGTTTCTTAATTTTGGGCCTTGTCATAGAAGATCCCAGAGAAGCATGGCTGTGTTTTGCGGTGTTTTGTTGTCTTAAAGTACTTCTGAACCCAACATTTCATTTTGCCCATTTCCTAACATTCTACCTTACTAAGCCCAGGTTTTGGCTCCAAGAAGGCCAACCCAGTCCTAACAAGGAAAGTTATTAGAACTGAAGATGTCCTAAATAGGCAACAAAATTAAGTAAGCACACACACAGACACACACACTGCAGCCTTATTTACTTATTATGGCTAGTGTTAGTCAAAGCTGACAAACTGTAGTCAGATATCTAATAGGATTGACCTCAATGACTTCCCCACACTTTAGCACTGCACAGATAAATATATAAGTTTATCACTCGACGTAAAAAAGTAAAACACTACAGACTCTACTGGGCAATGCTTATCACCCCATTTCATCAGAGACAATATCAGCTGTATTGTCAGAGACCAAATAACGACACAAACACCCCGTTTTTATCATAGTTTGAAGGAAATTATCACATTTCTGAAACATGGAGTGCAGAATGTGCAAAAATGTCAAAGTGGGAAATAGCGCGATGGCTTGAAAGTGTGTGTTGGGTTTTGTAATCTCAATCAGTGATGCCTTTACTCCAGTAATCTATAAATATGAATTTGGGACACTGGAGGGGTATGAGAGGTCCTTGAGCTACTGCTTGTTACTTAAAGATCCACCAAAGTTTTCATTGAATTTAAGGTTCAGAAACGCAGTTGTACAGGCAACGTAACGGTAAAAACATAGCTGGACCCAAACCACGGCATCTGGTTACAAACCGGTAGCCAGTTTTTATGGTATTCTCTTTTAAATGTCATAATTTAAAAGCAACGGAAAGAATTAAACATGTAACTTTGCTTCCACCTGATGACAAAGTAGCACTCGGAGGGGAAAAAGCAGGCTCTCTTCCCTGACTCCTCTCGGTCCTGTGTTTGCCAGTGCTGGAATTTGACTAGAGAGTTGGCCTTGTGTTTGACTGCCCGGTACTTACAGCATACCAGTGAATGGAAGGTGGAAGGACTTCAAATTTGCCTCTTTTCACCATCCAATCTTTTGTTGCATTATGTTACTCTACTTGACTGAATGTCTCCTCATTAAGCTTGATGCATAAAGACTGGGGAAGTTCTTGACTGAGCGCAGCTCACTGTATGACTTTTTACCAGGGCAAGGCAAACTAAAGGCACGCATGCACAGACACACACACCCACACACTGAGGTTTTACAATCTCATTCAAAAGATAAGATGTATTGGACGCAGTGTTAAAAATACAACAAAAAGGGGTACAGATAAGAGAAGAAAAAAAAAAAGCCAGATTCAAGTTGTTTTCATGAATGACCCTTGGAAAAAGAGCTCTTAGAGACGAAGGTTATGCTGCCCAGCATGGACTCCCCTTAAATGTAAAGATTTCTAAGACTGGAAGAAACAAAAAAAAACAACTATACAATGTCCCTTTTCTATAATTGCATTGAAAAAGTGCAATCAGCAAATTCTTTGTTGTTAATTATGTGAGATGTTAGTTAGCTTAATATTTTAGCAAGGTCGACCTATAGGCTGAGAAAAAGGTGTCCCTGAACCCGACAGATAACTGCAACTGTTTTATTATTTTATCTTCAAGGTCTTAGAGTCTGACGGGAAGCCGGATCACTTTGGAGGTGGGGTGGCGGTGAAACCATGTGAGCAGATCCAACCTTCACCTGATGATCACCGCTGCCCCCTGCTGGGCTCCACCTGTCTACAAAAAAAAATCTGCAAAAAAAATCAAACATGCTATACAGTGGATCCCATTTGCACGCTCATGGAGAAACAGAGAGACTAACGAGGGTGAAGTGAAGGGCGCTGGGTGACAAAGCCAAAGTTAGCTGACGGTTCACAAATAAGGAGTGCAAGTGTCAGTAATGCCAAAAAACAACTTCAGCTTTTAAAAATGCTGCTGTTCTGTTTGCGTTTGCAGGTTCATAAAGACTTTGAGCAACAGTGCATAAACCTTCTGACTTCTCATAGAAACGCATTGCGTTGCTAGGCCGTGTGACGCAGGCATGTTTGCTGATAAGAATGACAACAACACATTAAGCTGTCTGATTTCTCAACTCAGTTTGACCTGAATGTCTCCCCCTTCTCAAAGAATGAAAATTTGGCACCAGACTCAGATAGGAATGGGTGTGATGAAATGAAACGTGGTGAAATAGCGAGGAAACTTTCCAGACCAGACTTTGCTTAGTAATGTTCTGCAAACTCTTGACAAGGAATTGCCGATAGCTCACTTGTGGACTGGTTGACAAAGTATAGAGAGAGACTTTGGAAGGGTTACAATCAGCCTTGAGCTTCAAGGTTTCTTTGAAAGACCACAGAGTTAAGAGCCAATATGTGAACTGTGTTTCATATACCTTGACTTTGTAAAAAAAAAAAAGAGAAAAAAAATGGTCTAACTACAGCCAAAAACTTTGATGTAGTATGTTAATTGACTAACAAAATGCAATGCATAATAAGAGACAAAGCTAAGTGTGCTAGCTCTTTGGAGGTGTCTCTGTTTTGCACGTCTACAAACCAATTTTTGTTTGACAGTTGCTCTTTTCAAAATAGCACAAAATCCTGCAGACTGGATTGAGATTCTGTAAATATTAGTTTTCAAGTCTTGTGACAGATTCTTGATTAAATTTAGGTCTGGACTTTGGTCAAATTGTTTCACTAACAACTGTAGCTATATGATTTTAAGTTATTCTCCCAGTCAAAGGAAAATCCAGCTATTTTGTGCTATATTTAGTTTTGTCAATAGGTCAGAAAGTTTAGATTTGGTTTCATCTGACCACAGCACATTCGTTCCTTTTGCGATGCGGCGCCCTCTCGGTGGTCAGTAGGAAACCGAAAAAGAGACGTTCTATGGTTTTGGTTAAACTTGTCACTACACTATGAAGGCCTGATTTGTGCAGGTCCTTACATCCAAGTTGTAAATCTTTACAGCTCATCCAGAGTTGCCATTGAACTCTTGGATGTGTCTCTGATTAATGCTCTCATAACCCAGACTGTCAGTTTTACGTTGACGCCCACGTGCTAGTACATTTGCAATTGAATTAAATACTTTCTAAATGACCATACTTTTAGATGACCATGTCCAAAGTGTAAAATATTGTTTTATAACCCAACCATTATTTAAAGTTCACCACAACTTTATTCCCAGTCTGTCTGCTGTGTTCCTTCATCTTTATAATTCTGTTTCTTCACTAATGTTCTCTGATGAATATCTGAGGCCTTCATCGACCAGTTAGACTTATACTGGGAATTAATTAAATACAAGTGGACTCTATTTATTATTTGAAAAGATATCTGAAGCAGGTTTATTGAACAGGATTGTATGTAGTGGTATTATATTAACCATGTACAATTCTCCTCCTACATCACTGTCAGATGCCATTTTTGTGTTGGTCTATCTTGTAAAATCCCTATAAAATACCCACAGTGTTACGGTTGTAGCACGGTGAAATGTGGAAAAGTGCAATAGTTGTGAATATTGCAAGGCACTGCCGACACCTTTCGACTGAACTCCTTCCAAGCAACATAAAAAATTGGATCGCTCCCACCGCTCTGATCAGTTTAGCTTCCAGAAATAGCTGGCAAACCATTCCAGCTGATGACTCATTCAAATGCTGTCTTGTTTTTATCTTTTTTTTTTAGGAGGCGGGCATCCCTTGGCTCAAGCAGCCCTCTGTTGTCGGTGCCATGATATTCTGCTGGCAGAAATAGCAAAGTATGAATGTTTCCTGTTTTGGTGCAACTTCAAAAGTGCAAAGTAGAAGGAATAATCAATGAGTTGTGGGATTTCATCCACAATTTTCAGTTTGTATGTTTGGCAGGGAAAGTGAAAGCTTGCTGTGCACATAGTTTCAAATTTGATAGATTTTTTTCATCACCATAGATAATAAAACCAGCTGTTTTTTTTCTGCATTGTGAAATGAGTTATTTCTACACTAAGATGGCATTTGAATATTTGCAAGGGGATAATTTTGCTATCAGATACGACAGTTTTTGGCACTTGGCATTGTTTTTATTGTTGTTGTTTTTTTCTGGTTTGACAGCTTGCTGCTTGTGTAAAATACACTCTTTCACATTGCAAATTCTTTCCATTGAAAGATGATCCAGAAGGATACCTAGTGTGTCAAGACCTCATACAGAGGTAGCCTGAAGCAATGGTGCATGATGGGTTGGGAACATGACCAAGCTCAGTAGTTAATACAGAAAACATAAAATACATCAGTTATTTAATGCTTCGACAGAATGAATAAAGCTAATGCTTTGCATCTGTCAGGGAGTGTGTCAAATTTATTTTCTTGTTAGTTTGATATTCATTGTCCAAACGTTTGCATTTGGCTCTCCTGAGTTAAAAGAAACACTTTTCCCCCATTTTCTGATGCAAGTCTTTGGAACATGTCTCCACAGCTGAGACAGAAATGTATATCCTTGTTTGATTCGTTTTTAAAAAGGTTTTGTTGGCTCTAGTGACCTTTATTTGAAAGTATCCCGACAGGAAAGAGGGTAATGAGAGAAGGGGGAAGACATGTGGCAAATGTCACCAAGCTGGGAATCGAACCCCCATTCCAGCTGATGGAATAGGGGTCAGCTGTGCTGAATGGACATCGTATGTCTTGCAGACATTCTTAATTAGATTCAGGTTTGAGGTTTGACTGGACCATTTATGAATATGCTTTGATCAAAACCAGTGCATATTTTCTATGTCTGCATTTCACTCCCCTGTAGAGCTTTGGGCGAGATCTTGTTCTAGCCAGTTGAGGTCAGCATGGCTTTGGACGATGAAGTTGCAATAGAAGATGCCCTACTACTTTCAGATCAATTGTTTGACAAATGTTGGGTTTCCTGTAGGAACAATAAATGGTAACAAAGTTACAAAACAGGTACAAACAATCTTTAAGCACTTGCAAGTTGCTTAGATGCTGAAAGAGGCACAACGCATCACAAATGGGAAATGGGAAATGTTGAAGCAATGCCCAACAGTCAATTTTTTCTGATCATTAAAGTTTTTCTGAACATACTATCAAAATGTCATTCCGTCACTCGGCGTTGTGTCTCATCTCGTCTTATGAGTTTTAGGTATGTTACACCTTCAAGAATCCCATTAATTCTGACTAGGATTCCCTCACAGCCACGTTTTACCATGTTGATTGTGGGATTGTTTGTTCAATGTTAGTTCTCGGTCTGCCTAACCTGACGGTGACAACATCCTAATGGGGTTTCACTTCTGTAACGTGCAGAGCTTTTGCTGTCTTCTTTGCTGGTAAGAGAGACTTTATAAAGTTAGACCATTCATGTTTTATGACTGTAGGGTGTGTCTGGGAATGAGAAACGTTGACACTGAACAGGAGGAAAATGTTTTAATTCCAGCATAACTTAGACGAAAGCAGTAGCTCCTGCGATGGCAGTAGCGAGCTCATAAATCAGATGACCACCTGTCGACAGTCTTTTTTACTAAAAACAACTGTAGACAACTGGAAACCATCTGGTCTGAGTCAGAATGCCATTACAGGTGCCATAGCAACACGCACAACGAAGAAGTAAAGAGCCACGGTGGGAAAACGATCTGGGCAGCGCAGGACTAATCATCACAGCATGAAGGACTCCTGCTTCCAATTAAAAACATCCTTCAAAGCATGAATGAATCACTAGTTTATGTTGTGTGTCTGTCTTTGTTTGCGTGCCGCCAGGTTCTCGCTCCTACAGGTGAAGCAGATTCTCACATTTTAAACAGATGGAGACACAAATTTTAGGTCAGAGCTTGTTTTTTTTTCCACTCTTTGCCCTTGACACTGATCGTGATGGAAATCCAGTTGGTCCTTTCATCTTTCTGCTCTTACTGTGCCGCCTTTACTTTCACCTCAGCGCTGGTGGACATTAAAGGGGTGATCTGCTATAATCATAGGTGAAGAAAACACAACTCACTAAAACTTTATGAGGTGATCTGAACTCAAAAATTGCCAGAATGCAATGCGATAATGGAAAGTGCATCTGAATGGCTGAAAACTTTCCTTTTGGGTGGAAAGTTTTCAGCCAAAAACTTATATATA
>CAEGAF010179521.1:0-111298 GCA_903067075.1 Micropoecilia bifurca | reverse complement strand
ATTTGGATGAACTTACAGAGTTTGAGTTGTGCCAAAGACAACGCCACTGAAATAATGTTTCTACTGTTACTCTGCTTTAGTGCAATTAAATCCTCAAGAAAAAAAAAGACTGATTATGTGCAGAAAAGTTCAGCTTTAAGAGTCTTCGATTCCCCACTTCTCTTTTATGGTTTAAATAACTAATGGCTGTCACTGCTTAGCTCATTTAGGGAAACTGTTCTGGGGACAGAGTTGTTCAGAGAAATGGGAGTGCTGGCACATGGATGCATGGATGAGAGGAACAATGCTTATGAAGAACATGTCAAACTCAAGCCTACAAGAATTTCTTCAACTTCATTATAGTTTTTGCCATTGAAGTGCTGGAAAAGTGCTAAACAGCGTGTTAAACAGAATTTCTTCTGACTCATGTAAATCACTATTCACATCTTCCCTTTATTAACTCACATTTGGTCTGGAGACCTCACTATCACTACCATCTTAGGTAGTCAGTGTTCTGATACAGATACTACGATTCCTCTGCAACTTTAAAAATCTGTCCTCAGCTGCATTTTGCTAGCTTCTTTTTATGCTTTTTCGCATATTTTCTCAGTTTCGAACGTAGAAATGAATGAAAATGTCGTGAGCAACAAGCCCACCCAGAGGTAAAAACAAAAGACCAAGATACCAAAAGGATCAGCTATTGTCGTGAACCGAAGAGCAAAGCCCGCCTTCAGAAAATAAATTAGGTGGTGAACTCATAGTCTAAGCATATAGTCATAGAAAGGGTACACAGTGTGTGAGCAGCTGGGTGCCGCATCAGAGGAAGCAGCTGCCTCTCATCATCACATGAGAAAAATAAAATTCACCCCCTCCCACAAACCCCCAAGTCTGTGTCTTGAAACCAGAAAAAGCTGCAGCTCCGGCTGACTGGCCTCGTTGATGGTGGAGGAGAGATTCCAGGGCAGCTTTACTTTCAGTCACGTGGAATATAATCAGCTGCGCTGAAGAATAGCAGCACATCCTCAAACATTCACAAGAGAAAACAGAATGCCTGAAATGTCACCAAGATATTTTCCTTTGGAGTAAAGGAATGTGATTGTTTGGGCTGTAAAAGCTGCTGAGGAATAATAAAAAAAATAAAAAACCTGAGAAGCAAAGTGAGCTTGCAGGGGCACAACCTCTGCTGCAGAGGAAGATAACCAACAGAGGAAGGTGCCAAAACATATTTATTCAAGCGCTCTCCTCAAAGTCTGAGGAGCTGACATCAACAATGTTGGGCTTTGACTTTCTTAGTCTCGCTGAATACGTGTTACATTCCATTTTAACAGCCTGAAAAAACTTCCATGGTATCAGCGTCTGTAGCAGTAAGAGGAATGCATGATGACATGCATGAGCAGAAATGCAAGTGACATGTAACTTAATGAAAATAAAGCCACCCCTCAAAACCGACCCCGTAATAATAAAAACATCAAGTCTATTACATTTGCAACATTTAGCAGATGTTCTTAAGCAAAGAGGCTTAGGGAGCTGCTCAGTATGCATGATGAAGACGCCGACGGTAAACGTGAGTCATCTGAGTTGATTCATCTCTCTTTAGTGAAAGTGCTACTTCAAGAGTTGCGAGATGGGCAACTTACACTGCCAGAAAGAACGCAGAGTGCATTAAAATGTTCAAATGTATTTTTATCCAACGAGTTGAGGTAAAAAGCCAAGCATATTTTTCTTGCTTTAGCTCTTCCCGAGATCGCATTAATTGTTACATATTTCCTGCTGCAATGGGCTTGAGGCAAATTGATCCCCCGCCCCCAAGAGTATTCACTGAATCAGAAGTAAATCTTTAAACAACGAGGGAAGCTGAAATTAGAGCCATCATCCTTCTTGCATTTTATGCAAAAAGACAAAAAAAGAAACCACATCAGTTGAAGTGTCATTAAACAGCAGGCAGGATCCTGGTCACTTTTAAATAAGGATTTAACTGCGACAAAGTGGTCTAGATTGTATTTACTCATCACTTGTCCTTATTCTTATTAATTTTGCTTAATCACTGCTGTTGTGATTTTGCTTCACATCCTATGCAGGGATTATTTGTGGTAGCATTTATGTCTCATTTTACATACAAACATGTTTATAAAGCAAAGACTACTAAAAAATAAGAAATAAAAATCTGTGAATTTGAGTTTTCTTTCCAGAACAGGTGTATGGGAGGGGCAGGGCCAGCACTTCCTGTTTGCAAAGGTTTATGTCATTGATCGCATCGCCAGATTCAACCCAATGAAGGGTTTTCTATTTTTCTACATTTTATTTCTTCACTGTAAAGTAACCTTTTGAACTGTACTCTATGAAGTGTTTTACTTTGAAGCAATTTAGTTGTGCAGACAAGTTTGTAAATTAGATTAGTATTTCTTTTCATTTAGATTTGATTCTCTGTTAAACGTATTCTCCAATAGTGCAGACTGATTAGGTTAAGTTCTGAGTTAAACCAGTAAGATTTTTGGCAACTGGGAGCTCAAAATGGCAGAAATGAGGATGTCATTAAATAAAATACACTAAGAAGAAATTCAACATATCCTCCGATACCTTTCTTGACACTTCATGCACTTAATTGTTCTGTGTTATATCTTCAAAACCTGGGATGTTGCTTTAATACAAGCTGAGATGTTTAAGCTTGTATTAAACATCTCAGCTTTATTCCAGACTACTGCGTTTCTTTTCATGACTTTGTTCTGTGATGAACCTCTGCGATCATCCCAGAACAGCTGCAGTCATGGGTGAATCTATTCACAAATTGCTGGTAAACTGATTGCGCTGCATTTCATTTAGGCCTAGCAGAGTAAAAGAGCAAATTGTCTTCATGCCTAAAAACCATTTATGGTTTTCTTTCATCTCGCAGACAAAATATTTCACTATACACACAATAGTAAAATTATTAAGTAGACATGGACATGAAAAATTTATCAAAAAAAAAAAAACAGACAATAGAGCTGACAGTAATGCTCAAATGCAATGCTTATCTGAATAAAAGCACATTCAGCTGCTTTTTAGATATGATAATGTCTATGGAGTGAATAAAAAGAGGAAATGTTACAAAATGTGAAAAAGTTCAAGAGGTAGAAATGCTCCTTCCAAGGCTCTGTGTTAATGAAATCAAATCCTTTTGGTATTCTAGATTGCTGTCCACTAGATGCTGACCGCCCTGCAAACACAGAAGGTGTTGGCAGTCCTTCAGCTGGTGCGAACAAATCGAATAAAGGGGAGCCAAAGGTCACCGAGATCAAAGCAAGATTCCCTCGTCACAGTACTGGCGCTCAGACTCCAAACTCCAGACCTCGACTGCCACTGTCCTGCAGCTTTTGGATGCGTTCCTGCTACAATGCATCTTTATCAAATTAATGGTTCATGAGAAGGCCTTTTTAAAACGTGCCAACGTGGCTAGGAGGTAATTCATCCTTTGGGGCAGGGATGCATCTAAAAGTTGCAGGACAGTGGCATTTATGGGCTGGAGTTCCACTGATCTGGAATATGTGAAGGTGTTTTTACACACTTTTCTGATGGACAGCTGCACAGTTTGCTAGTTATGGAGGTAGAGTAGTTGTTAGCTCTGCTTATGAGAAAAGGACCTTAGATGCTCTTGGGTTGGGAATGAAGGTGAGACAAAGATGTGACGTCTCTCAAACCTCTTTCAGACTTTGAGTCAGACTGTCATATTTGATGGGATTTAAAGCAGCACTAAGGGTTTCAGAATAAATGCCATGCCATATTATCTTCATGGGTGAGTAAGGTTGATTTTGATTTGCTCCAAAAACTCAACTTCATCATTAAGGACAGCCTGCCCTGAGGTGACAGCTGTTCACCTGGTAGCACGTCTTCTTCAGCTTCCTGTGTCAGCACTTGCATTATCATAATTCGCATAAAGTCTTCACTTTTCTTCACTTCTGAAAACTTTGAGACCCATCACTGTCCAGTGCCTCAAAGTGCGCGACGAACCGAGGGGCTGCTTGTGTCTGCTTTTTTTTTCATGCCTCCTTTTCCTGCTCCACTTCTCTGAAGGTGATGGATGCTCTTGAAATCCATAGGGACGGCCAGTCATTAGGCCCGCAGGTAAAGTGAGTCACCCTGCATGACTGTGCTTAGGGGCCGGGGAGCTTTACAATCAGAAAGTAAGAGGTATGGCAGCGAGTTCGGGCCGTGTTCGTGGCGGACGTTTCAGGGTCGCATTGTCATGCAGCACGTAAAGCAGCCTGCAGGTCACACTGTGGGCCGGGGAGCAGCCGGCGACTGCCGCTATCCATTTGAGGTGACAATACGCCGATGTCACAAAGTCCTGGCTGTGGCTCTGCGGCGCTGTGCCTCTAGGTGTGCATTTGTTGGTGTCAGGAAGGTTTTACAGCCATCTGCACTCCATCAACTCTGGTGCTGCTCACATAGATCAGGTAAGAGGTCCAAAAATATAACCGTGTAGCATCACAAGAAAGTGCTGTTTGTTGTTTATCCAATGCTTCGCAAAAGTATTTCTAGCACTTTGTACTTACTGGGATGCTGCACCTGCTATCTTTATTGGATTTTATGCGAGGCCTCTACAGTGTAGAGCATAATTAGGAAAGGGAAAGAAAATCATTTTTACAATTAAAAATGTGAAGTAAACTAATTTGACATTCAGTGCAACCAATTTCTTTCAGAAGCCACCTAATTTAGGAATACAATCCATCTGTGTGTGACACAGCTGTTACGTTTCTTGTTTTTCTGGCACATCCGCAAACCTCTGACAGGTTTGATGATGAGAGCAGAAAACAAAGAAGCAGCCGAGAGGTTCACAGCAACTCTGCTGGAGCTTCAGAGATCTACAATTCATGTGGAGAAAAAAAATAAATAATGACATACTGTAAGTCATTCAGCTCCCAAATCTGGTCTTAAAACCATTGCTAAAAAAACAACAACAAAAAAAATTAAGTCTTGTTTGCCACAAACATGTGAAAGAAGGGGATCTGACCAGTTGATATAAAGAAAAGCAACTTCTTGGCCTCCAAGCATGTCGTGACGGAAACTGATTCAGGGCAAAAATAAATTGAACTAAATAAAGACAAATCTGCAGAACCTGTGGAAATGTTGTAGGAAAACTTGAAAAGGATAAATCATTTGGCAGAACAAGCATGAACCTAATGCCAGCGATGCAATATATTAGTAGATGAGTTAGAATTTTTAAAGTCCAGACTGAGATCCAACTCACCAAAAAAAAGGAGAAAAGATCTGCAAAGCTTGTGGAGACTCCCTAAAACACACTGAGCTGTAGCTGCAAGACTGAGCAAATATAACAGTAGGAGACTCCTCAAATTTTTATTTGTAAAAAAAAAAATAATCTTTTCAACCACATCTCCTTTAGCTTTCACTTCAGATTAATTCAAAATTTGGGGTATAAATACTTTAGCAAGGCACAGTAACAGCAAATGTCACCCTGCATCTGAATTGATCATCTCAACAAATCCCTGTGCGCCGTCTCATCCTCTGCCAGTCTTATTTTTCCCCCTTTGCTGCAGCACATTTAGAACGATTGTTGTTTCTCACATGTATTGTTTTCAAAGTGAAAAACAAAGCTTCAGCTTCGAGCTTTAAAAGATGGTCTCCAGCTGACTACAAACAGAAGATGGAGGTTGATGCTCTCCACCACTGCCTCTGCTGAGCAGGCTACCCTTCAAACGTTCAGACAGCCATGCGAACCCCCAGAGACCATCAGTTCCTCCTCTGTATCCTGCTCTCACTGCAGCTGCTCCTCTCAACACACACACCAGGCATTTATTTCATACCAATGTCCTCTTAGTATGCCTGCCTTTTTCACCCAAGCATCTGGAGGTGAAATAGATCTCAGAGGGAGATAGAAAACAGGAAGCCAAAGTACAGTTAAAGTAGACTCAAAGGCTTCCAGGAATTAATTGAAAGCAGCTGGATCTTGATGTTTACCAAATTACTACTCATTTTTTTGCCGTACAAGTCATTCAGAAATGCACGGTGTAGACAAATTCACAGGAACCCCTGCAGAACAGCAGCTGTGCAGTCAAATTAAATGAAACTGGAAATGATTGTTTGCAGAGGATGTGAACAGTGTTTGCTTTTCAGTTTCTCCTGCTACAAATGTGGCAAACGAAGACAACCTACTTCTTTTTGCACCATTTAGAGACCAGCTCATCCTTCTCTAGTTATATTTCACATTGCGCATCTCAAACTCTGTCCAAGTTTGTTGCAGTCACAACTTTTGATGTCAGCTACATTTAGCAGCATTTAAACATTTGAATGTTCCTTCAGGTATAGGAACCTTCAATGACTTTCTCCAAGCCTGGGAAAGCTAGTGGTTCAGCCACTGACCTGCATAAGGACCCACATTTACTCACCAGCTCTCAACCATTAATTGCATCTACCTTACAAGCGTTTTGAAATTTCAGAGAACTGTCCTATTGTAGTCATGCAAGGTCTGCTAAATACTACTGGACCCGTTTGTCAGAATAGAGCTTTTGGCAACACTTGGGTCAATTTGGCATGGGAAAAAGAGGAAAGCAACTTCTGCCCACTGTACTGTAGATGTGGACTATTTTCTCCAAACACTTAAACATGTTCTAGCTGCATTCCAGTGGTCAAAATCTGGACCACCCTCTGAAGTCCAATTTCTCCCTGGAAGCAACTTTGACTAACCTAGCTACAACCTGCAAGGCTCACTTTACACCTCAGGAGCAACATGGGATTTTGCTACAAGACGAGGCATGTCTAAAAATACTACCTACAACTAAGGTTTCTGGAAAGTAAAGCTTAAAATGTTTGAGAGGTATTGCAAACAGTGCTTGAGCAGCACCAGGAGCTACTAGAGTGTCATTACCTCAGGTGTGATTAAAATCCAGCTTAGAGTTGAATGGACCTCAGCATAAGACTATGTGTAGTGCAAGTGCTGATAACCAGGTTGCCTGGGTTTAACAGCTTTAAGAGGCTTTTCAGTGACATTCCCCTTCCCATAAATACAGCATGCTGCACCTCCTGTTGAACAGGAGGTTTTACTCTGCAGGCAGCAGAAAAGGTTTGATGCAAGACAAAAAGGACCACATGATTGGAACCTCGCTCTACAGATAAATATGGGCAGCTTAGGCATTTTTTGCAAGCCGTGTTGCTAAACTGAGTAGTTTTGCTTTAGTGAAACTTTATCTAGTTTAGGCAGAAAGCAGTTTCAGATAAGAGGGAGCGAAAAATAAAATCTTAATTTTGTAAGAACACATTACATTTGTAACTGTACCTCAGCATTAATCTTTGAAAACACAATACTGCCATCTAGTGGCAAAGAGTCCACAATGTTAGAGCAAAATAAAGTTTTATTGAGTTACCAAATATATATACATACAAAAATCACAGCATATGAAACAAATTAAACAAGTCTAGATCCCTCAGAAGGCACAGCAACATCCTGTAAATAAAGCAGACAGTTAAAGTAAACGCCTTACACGACGTCGCACAATGAGGCTGCAAGTCATCTCACCATGTTCACATCCTCAATAAAGACACTCTTCCCTGAAATATCAAAAGTACTTTCTGTATCGTCTGAGGCAAATTCCTCACCGTCTGTCTCTTCTGTGGTGGTCTGAGGAGAGAAAGACAAAACCCTTCAGGGTCAACATATCAGACATCTACAAATAGCTGAATAACTTTAGAGTTGTGTCTGGTTATTTAGAGGCGTTAGACTTAAGCTAGTCAAAGAACACCAGCTAATGTAGGTGTCCAATTATGGTAGTCAACTAGTGTCTGGCTTTTCTGTGTACAACTCACATTAAAGGACTTAGATTTCTACAAACGTCAGACTGCAATTATCTAGTCATGTTGGATCAGCAACACATGCACAAGGCAACACCAATACCAACTGGCCTGACATGTCAATTAATGAAATATCATATAAACAAACCTCGTAGTTGGGATCATTTGAGTAGTCATCATCATCTGGAAGTTCCTTAGAAAGCGCAACAACCCAGGATAGCTCATCATCGTCGTCAAGCTCATCTATTTTTCTCTTGCTCCCTTTTCCAAATGGTTTAGTAGGAGAAACGCTGACTTCTGTTTAGAGAATATGCAGAACCAGCTACAATAATCCATAGCATCACAGGTAGATGAAGCTCCATTCATAAATATACTGGTTGAGTAAAGCAACTATTTGAAGCTCATTTGCCTTCTAGAAAAAGTGCAAGTAAACTTGTCATTGCATGAGGTTAAAGTAGCTTTTCCAGCATGATGCCCCTTTCAGACAGACTCAATTATACACGTTTCATGCAAACTGAAAAAAAGAATATATATATCAATTGTAACAAGCTTTATATTGTACAGGTAATGAATGGGTGGACTCCAAGTGTCTCTGGCTAATACTAAATTGAAGTTAAAATTGTAATGAAAATATATAGAACCACTGAGAATGCAGTGCAAGCCAAGGTTCTTGCCCTTAAGAATTTAATTTCTTTCCTAGATAAACTTGGCATTTCATGTGAACACTTAGGAGCAAAACATAATTTTTAAAAGCATGAAAACTGCAATCTCTAAAAATAGATTGGTTCTACACCAGGAGTCTTCAACATGCAGCTTTGGTCAAATAAAGTGTAAAGGTAAGAAATATATTCCAGCGCAGCATTTAAAATAGGTAATCTCTTCAAATAGTTTTTTTTATTATAGCCATTAAATGAAAAATATATATTAATGTTAAAGATTATGCAGAATTATGACATGCTGAGGAGGTAGTTGGACAATTTGGAGCAGAAACTCAATTAAAACAGGCAGGTCTGGAGCCGGATGTTCATGTTTCGACGTGAAAACAAAAATAGGCTACTTACCTGGGGACAACGAACGCCCAATGCTGCGGGACACCGGGTAGCCCAGGGCGGCCTGCGCCCAGCAGGGCAGGATGCGCAGCAGCAGTCGGGCGAACCGGGAGAGGCGCTTATGGCCGGTGAGGCTGTGGCGTGCCGGGCTGGAGGCCTCGGAGCAAGAGAGGCTCTTCAGCCGAGGCGCCCACACAATTCTGCGGAAGACCCTTGCCTGCAGTCGTGCACAGGAAGGAGTTAATCCACGACTGAGGAAGTTTCACTCCGTGTTGGTTTTGAAACAAAGAAACTTACAACGACGCTGAAAGGCCAGAGGAGGCCGCGCACAACAGAGCGAAACACGCCGTCTCTCCTCACCACTTTGCCCTGCAGGTGGAGACACAGACGGGGAGACGCGTCTGTGGTTTCTATCACAGACATAGTATGGCCGGCCGGCCGCGGCGTGTTTTTCAGAGTTGACCCTCACCTCAGAGTTCTCAGGCTGCGCCACAGCGTCCCCGGAGGCTTCACAAGACATGGTACTGCGGGACAAAGCCTGGACCTGCCGGGTCTGCAGCGGGGGAGAGACGCTCATGAATATCACCCGAGAGCTTTTGGGGCCTAAAATGTATTTTTCTGTTACGAGGATGTGGCCAATGAGCACCGACAAACGCACCTGGTGTAATCAGAGCAAACCAATAGACACGTCCAGCTAATTAACGCGGAATGCGGGTCAAGCGCGTGGACGTTAAAAACCGAGGATTGAGATTCTGAACCTTCATGTTTTCTGTTTTATCATTTAAAGGAAAACAGCACTAACACACACAATGTTCAGATATGTTCAGACACACACAATGTTCAGCAAATGTTTAGATACCTTTTTTTAGTCAATTAACATATACTCCGAAAAAAAATAAATAAATAAAACACATTTGCCCAAAAATAAATATATATATATATGGACAAATGAGACAAAAGGTGGAACTTTTCAAAGGGTTTCCACCCTTTCACATCTGGTTTAGAACTACAACAGCATTTCAGATAAGAAACATTTTGCTGACAGTCAAACATAACAGCTGTATTGTCCTGTTTTGCTCAACTAAGAGCATTTATTTAGTATTGTAGTGTACAAACAAAAAAGGAAGGAAGTGATGTAGACATATAGATTAGGGAAGGATATTTTACAAAGATTTTGCAACTGCTGTTCATGTGGTTTGTTTCACATTGAATGAACAACAGTTACATACATTCACATCCATTTCCACCCAAACGCTAATTTTAGCAAAACCTCCAGAAAGTAGAGTAGTTTATTTTGGTCCTCTACACTTGGAAACAATATTTTTTTAAAAGCCATACATTCT
The DNA here is from genome assembly GCA_903067075.1 of Micropoecilia bifurca. NCBI lineage: Eukaryota > Metazoa > Chordata > Actinopteri > Cyprinodontiformes > Poeciliidae > Micropoecilia > Micropoecilia bifurca. The sequence goes on along the minus strand of CAEGAF010179521.1, from coordinate 101,148 downwards.
TCTGTGTGAGACTATTTGGTTTCTATCAAAATAAGACATTTTTTAAAACTCCACTTGAGTAATCCCTCATTGATAATGAAAACTAACCCTGAGACAGTTCAATCATAGCAAGGGAAAAGTGTTGTGGTTTAATATCAGATTACTGCTTCGAGCCTCGAGAGGCAGACAGATGCTGTTCCTGCTCTTGTTGCTACTTTGCATCTGAAGAGCTTTGAGAAACAAGTCCTTAACCGTGCTTCCATAGTGCAGCTCTCTAATTGGTAACCATTTCCGGCTGGAGTTTTTGTCATCCTTTCATGCGTTTGAAGAAAAAAACAAACAAACAGGTGCAACTAGATGGATATAAAAGCCTCCTGTTGCCCCGCCTTTTGTCAAACTGCAATCAAACCTGCGCACCGGCAGTGGAAGACCCGTACAAAATGGATAAGCAACCAGTGACGAGAACATTCAGTTTTGGCGCTATATGCAGTGGAAGCAAAGCTTCGGGCGATTTCCCCACAACCAGGAGGCACAGCGGCAGCAGTGCGGGGGTCCGGGCCCTGCTGTGGGCCGCCTGCAGCACAAAGTCCTTTGGATGCTCCACAGACTCACAAACAAGCCGTGAAAATATCTTCGCCAACATCCTGACACCTGACAGCATCCCACAGTTTACCATACCAAGTCTGTCAGTACAGACCAGCTTACGGTCACTGGACAAGGAGGCAGAGGACAATGAAGCAGAGTCAGAGGGAGAATTAAGGAGCTGTGGGGCCAACGTCTCTTCATCTTCATCCTCCTCCTGCTCCAGTTTGCTGCTGTCAGGCCGCAAAGCTGAGCGGTGTCTTTCAGACCCCTTAGCCAAGAGGGGATCTTTCCATCAGCGGGGCATTCCTTTTCCCCCCTCCAACAAAAGCACCCTTTACTGCCTGGACCCTACGAGTAAGGCCGCTCTGTCCCTTCCCCACCTCACCAAGGTCACCACACCGTACGGCTTTGTGACTTTAAGCCAGAGCCCACAGATGGCGAGTGAGGAGGTGCTGCTCTGTCAGGCCGGATTGCACCGCCTAAACAGTGACAGCAAGGCTTCTAGTGCCATTTGTGCTTCAGGATCCAACGCGGAGGTCGTCAAAGGGAACTGTTCCAACCTGGTAGGAGCAAAGAAGAAGACGTCCAAAGACTTTCCTGTCTCCCAGTGCGGAGAGAGTTCGCTGAGAGGAGAGCTGCATGCTTCCTCATCCGCCTCAGGTTCTGCTTTCTCTACGCCGAAGCCACCAGATAAGATAAAACGACGCTTCTATCACATCATAAAGAAACATTTAATGTAACACACTCACAAAAGAAGTTTGACTTTCAATGTCATTTGTGTCAGCTGTGTAAGCTGGTTAAAAGTACGCATATGATTAGAATATGTGTCGTTTCCTGCAGCTATAAAATGTAAAAACCTACGTGAATAATTGAGTCTGACATACATTTCTGGTCAATTGAGTCCAAATTTCAAATAGTTTAATTCATTAAGAGATAATCCTCTATTGTGATCATCCTTCATCAATGTACCAGTGCAACTGGCTCTGAAACACGTGCTCAGCATGATGCATCCATCACCATGCTTGTGAGTTAGTATGGAGTTCTTTAGATCATGTCCACACTTCCAAATATTCTCCCGTTTTTGTTGTTTTGTGTTTTTTCACATATTTATTCTGAACATATCAATTTACTTTCAAGAGTGAATGAATGTTTGGGTCAAAAAAATTTGTACGTAATATATAAGTGAGTGCTCCAGAAAGGACTATGATCGAAAAGCACTTATCCGAATTGGTGATGAAATGGGGAAATTAGGCTGACATTAACTATAAAATGCTCTCCTAAACCTCTGGCCTTAGGAAATGTGCCAACTATGTTTGAATTTCAAAAATAGTAGTTGAATATCCTTCCAAAAAAAAAAATGCCAAGAGCGCGTTGATGGCTACAAAAACAACAAGTTTCAAGCAGCAACAAACACTTTTAGTTTCTCTGTGCTTTTCTACGAGACATTTGACCAAGTATTAGTGGGAACACATGTGTATATTTGAGTCTGTATATTTAATTTTGACCCCAATGAATGGGAGAAAATTCACTGTAAATTCAACTCAATTCTTGTTTTGTAAATTCATTGATGATATATGTTGCATAATTATTCTACACCTGTAATGGTTCGAATGCATCATTAAAAAGAAAGAAATCAAAACGGTAGCATTGCTGTATAAATCTGACTGGATTTATAGTTTGATGCCCTGATGGGCCAATCTTCAGGCTACCTGCTTCAGTTCGTATCAATGTCTAATTCATGTCAAGGGTTTTCACAGTCCGGCTTCAGCCATGTGTTCAGAGAAACCAGACCTGCCCCTCTCACGGCTGAAGAGGTTCGCTGAAGAGAGTCTTAATGTTGGTCACTTGATGCGTCCATCTGCCACCCACTCACTGAAATGTGGAGGACAAATCGCACCGTGACGCAAACAGCAATGGAGCTGCTCCTTCAAACACGAATTTAAATTTGTAATCTCACTACTATGTGGTTTGTTTATTTGCATGACGTAAAAGGTTTGTCCTGAGTGCTTCTGGGTAATCAAGGGTTTCGGCTTTAATGAAATTCAGCCTCTAAAGCATTTACAAAAGCAGGAGCAGGCAGTGAGGAATGAATGGGAGGGAAAATAATGGATGTTTTATTTTTGAGAGCCTTCTAGTAATCAGGTAGAGAAAATTCACAAAACAGATTCAGTATGCAGCCCAAACAAAAAACAAATCCACAATTAAATGGCTCCTTTGACCCCATTAATATTCACACCTCTGGCCAAGTTAAATTTAAACTTGTTTTTCATTCAACCAGGAAATTTGTTTCTAGGAAATGAGACAGGCAAGAAAAACAATATAAAATAAGTAAAAACATCAAGTATGTTTCAGTACATTTTCTTAAAAAAGTAATTTCAAAAATGATTTTTGCTCATGAAATAGCAACTGAAAGTGTATTTATTCATTAGTTGCATTTTATTTTTGGTGATGAATCTCAGATCTTAGAGATTGGAAGCATCTCCTTGAGCTTCAACCACAAGTTTTCTATTTGGACTTTTGAGTTTATTAATTAATATTTATCTTACGTGTAAAACGTTTCCCTTCCAAAGATTTTAATTCTGTCAAATTTGCAAAGTTTTAAGTCTTTCTTTAGTTTTTTTCAGGATGTGCCAAATCCACCGTGCAAGGGACAAAAAAAAAAGACTTTTTCTGACACGTTTTCACATTGTTGCAGCAGCAAAGCAAACTACTCTGCAAGAGAGACTACTAAAAAGAGACACTGCTGTGCAATAAAGGCATGTATGAAATAAGGTAGCTGAGAATATCAGAAGCAACTGAAATTTAACATTTTTCTTTGATTGTATAAACAAGTAAGAATAAAGCAGAAAGATATCTGCTTTAACTTCAACTTTGCAGACTGCTTTCATGCACAAATGATATCCAGACAGAGAGAAGGAACCATCATCTAGTCATGTGATATCAGCATCAAGTACTAGAATCTGATTATATTTTACTCCAGAGGAGGAGGATAGAAATAACACCATGACTTGTATGTTCAGTGGAAACAGGAATCGGTCGGAGTCTCCCAGGATTCTGGTCAGTCGGAACAATGCAGTGTAATTCAAGTTGAGTAAAACAGGTGACTGAGAGCGATTCTCGGATTTGTGAACTCCATCTTTGTTTCTGCTCTCATATGGAAGTGAAAATTCAGATGAAAATGAATCGTGGGAATATGATCTGTTTTTTTAACAAGGGAGATTTAAATATCAACAATTTGATATTGTTTAAGTCTTAAAAACTACAACTGTGTTTCTAACTGCGACTCGTAATGCAGGAGTGTAAACAGATGTTGGTCTTCTGGTTTTCTCTTAGAAACTGATATGCAAAAAAGTAACAATAAGCTATTATTCAATTTTATTGTAGTTATTTACCGATTTAAGGTATTTAGAAAACAAATCTGGCTAAGAAATATAAATAAATACCCATTCTATTCATATTTCCGTAAGCAGACACTTAAATGTGAAACCACCATGTAGCTGTTGTGACATTAGAAGGCTCTGTCTCTTCCGTACACCTTGTTCTCAGAGAGCAAAGCGGCAGGTTTGGCTCCATTAAATCACCATTTAGACTCAGACATGATTAATAATTAGGTTACCTGTCATTGCAAATTATCACACCATACTGGTGCTAATCTGTCACCAGGCAACACGTCAGTTTGCTGTGAGATGAGGATGATGAAGATGATAAAGGATGATAGACATTCAGGAAGAGATATGTCACCCAGTGCTTGTTCTCACTCACAGGATGTGCTGTCATCTGTTATTATGGCTTAAATACAGTGAGATTACAATGATTTAGATTTCAGAGGTAGGCTGGCTGGCTAGATTATCATTATTATTATTTTCGAAAATTAACATTCTTGTTATCTTTCCAGCTGATAGCCTGTTTCATTTGTGTTTCAGTTCACACGGACACTTGGCTCTGCATTAACTTTTGATTTAGATGCAAGTCAAGGTGACTAGAAAAAACAAGTGCCTCCTAAAGTCTAGGCATGTGATAGGTACCTGCTAAGAGATGAAAACAAAAAAATATCTAGTTTTTTTGTTTCTCTAACCAGATATTTTATATTTCTATTCTCTCAAATAGAAAAAGAGTGACTGAATTAAAACATTTTCAACCACAAAAAACAGGAGAAATCACCCATATTTTGATATCATATTTTGTCTTTCAAAATAACCAATGTTTATCTGTGATAAAACTGGGGTATGAGAACAGCTGTAACATAGCTTGGCTGTTATAACCTAAATAACTCCTTCGCTCAGTTTTGAGGGGACGACATAGAAAAAATGATGCAAAGATGTTTTACGTGACGCTGACAGGATACAGGTGTCATCTCATCTATTAGGATCTCTTCACATGGCCTCTATATCAGCTGTTTGTTCTTTTAATCTTGCTCTGTTTATTAGAGGCTGCCAACAGTCCACTGCATAGCTTGAAACTGAGGGTGCACCGATTGCGGTTTTCTGGGCGATCGCCGATTACCGATGTTGTGCCACTGATGCCTTGCAGCAAGGAAGTCGTAGGTTTGAAGATCTGTTTGCCTCTATAATGCCCTGTGACGGCCTCTTACTGGGGAGAGGCACCAAAAAGCCCCCAGGCTGGGTTCCAAGGCAGCAGTGCTACAAACTGCACCAGCATGCAGTTCTAGTTTAATACTTGATCAGTAGAAAAAGGTCATAGAAGCATATGAAGTTGATGCAAAAGCCTGTAAAACTAGTCCTGTAACGCCACATGAGCTTATGAAACACCGGCGAGCTGCACCTGGGAAAAACAGACAGAAACTAGCACAACATGAAGCCGTTCTGTTGTAACTGCTCTTCCTCCTTCTGCCGGCGTTGAGGTTAACTCAGAGAGCAGCTTTGCCCTCAGTACACAGACAACTCTTCCGGTGCCAACCTCAAGCTCTGACGGAAACTGATCGCAGTAAGACGTCCGCCGAGCAACACCTTTTAAAGACGAGTCGCTTTGAAATACGCAGCCATTCAGATGAAGTAGTAGGAAGCAGAAACTGAGGCAGACAGGAAGTCTTTAAAAGAGACGGTGAGTTGACCTCCTGAGCTTCTAGTGCGCTAGAAGTCAGAGGAGGGAGATGCTGCTGAGGTGAAGGGAAAGAGTTGAGGTGTTAAAGCTTAAGTTCCTGATGGCGTCTGCTTCTGGTAGCAGAGCGAAGGATCAGCCTCCAATACTGCCTGTCAAACAACACAGGTAAGGAGAAAGCACTTATCAGACTCTCATCAATTTGATTTTCTTGGAAAAAAGGAAAAAGGAAAAAAACGTACTTTACAATAGTTATATTTCCACAGATCATTTGTCATTGTATGTTCAAGTATTTTTGTAGTGCATGTTCTTACTTGTAGGAAAAAATATATACAATATTCTGCAAAAATCAGACTGTTTCTGCAGAGGACGGTTCAGCAGATTTGCACGCTTCATGGGGGAACTATTCTGTTCATGCCTTCAGACGTTCCAGTGTGGAGTCAGACTCTGTTTTCAGCCCCGCTGGGTTTCAGCATCCCAGCTTTGCATTCAACGGCGACGTCTTCTCTGAGCCCACCGATTGTCATGCAGCCCAGTGTCCCATCCACCAGCGCTACGGTAGGACGGCTTGCAACTCGTCACTTTGTGTAGGATTTAAATTCTGCGCTCAATTGGCGACTGGTGTTGATTAGGGGAACAAACGGGTGCAGTAGTTCAATCCTCTCCTCAGTTCGTCTTTCAGTTCGTGAGAACGACAGAGAGGAAGTATAGCCTTATATGACTTACAGCAAATTCCAAGTGAGATTCAGAGTAGAATAACTTAGCAGGAAATTTGGGTCATCCAGGTGAGATAATAACAAAATAAGTTAAAATATGAGGTGAAACATACAAGTAATAAAAATACTGTAGTAAGTTCAAATGGAAAATGTTAGTGCTCATTTATTAAATTAAGGTAATAAAATACTTAGCAAAACAAAAAAATAGTCAGTGGTAGCTTTTTTTTTTTTTTACATTTTTACCACAGGGCTTCCTGTGTTTTAAGTTCTAAAATAGTATTTTCTGAAACAAGGCCATGTTAGGTAAATGCGTGTCTTACACTCCAGATAAATGCGTTATATAGTTTGTCTTAGAGCAGATAAAGCTCTAAAATAAATGAATCTTTTATTAAAGTGTGATTATCCCAAAAAACTGAAAAAATGAAACCTTTTAATTGGCCACATTTATTCAGGAGTGGACAGAAGTTGAGAAACTATTGTGTTTAACATAATCACTTTTGTTTCCATCAGTAGCACACAAAATACTACTAATAAATGACAGGTTACTTTACGTTTCAAGCTGTCTTTTAAACTTTAATCTATATATTTAGTTCTTCACTGAGGTACAAATATCATATAACACAGAAGCTTATTTCCGATTCATTCTGCAAGATGAATGAGAAATAATCTTTGTTTCATTAAAGAAAAACTACTATCTATGTAGCAGCTTTTTGGTTGGGAAGTGTGACAGGGAAAAGATGTCAGATTAGAGTAAGATTAAGCTTTTCAGCAAAACAAGCAAAAAAGATGAATGGGAAATTTTCATCAAATGTCAGTAACAACTCATCCACACATATCGAACTACAGATGTCCACAAAATGATGTGAAACACTGGACACAGGAAAACACAGGGGGAAAGTTTTGACCACGTGAAGAAAGGAAGGAGAAAAAGGGCACAGAAAGAGATGAAAGCAGCTGAAATACAGTGTATATTAATATTTTAAAGGCAATCCTGTCACTTACTGCCTATTAAAAAGTGAGTCATTAGCAAGGGTCTGACAAGAAGCATCTCATTGTGAAACTAAAGGTCTTTCCGTCCTTATTGTTGCATAACATACTGACATAATTGGTTACAGAAGAATATCTAAACCACTGAAGGTGTCAGTGATCCAGAAGTTGGAAAAATGTCACTACAACCTGTTTTCTTGCTCAACTCTTTTGAGCTTTTGCGACTCTTGAATCCAGCCTGTTTCCTCTTCTATTCTTGTTTAGATCTAAGGTTCCTTCACATTGTGCTCCCCAGATCCGTTCAAACACCAGACGAGGTTCTTCTCCGATGGCACGCCACCCCCTGTTCCAAAGAAGAAGCTGACCCGCACCCTCTCTCTTCCCGGCTTTGATCCACCTGCGCACTCTTCCCTCTCTCCACTCTCTCCTCTGCAAAAACGTCCTCAGAACTTCGACAACCCCGTCTACATGATGGCACCGATACCCGACACTTTTATGCGTGAGGAGACTCGAGACTTGGAACCATCCAGAAGAAGCCCCACTCCCTTGCAGCCCCTGTCCCAGCTGACCTTTGACACCCCAGATGAACACCTAGCCTCCGTCTTTGGGAGCTTTGAGGACCAGCGTGTCGTCTCAGGGAGGATTCAGCATCGTCAGCTGCTCTTCCTTCGAAGCATGGCTAAGAGCGTTGAGGAGGGCAGCATCCTGAAGGTGAAGGAAAGGGACTGGGACTCATACGAGCCTCAGGATTTCCTGCTGTGTGAGGGCGGCGAGCCTAAGAAGATCGGAGACAAGACCTACTACAGCCTCCAGAGCCCAAAGTTCCCCGGCAGGATGCTTGGTCTGAGGGTAACATTGCACATCTCTTATTTCATATGTGGTCTTTTATGATTTGATATTTTTCACAGCAAGTTAGGTCTGAAATACAAACCACATTGCGTTGAAAACAATCTTGATCTTTATCAGCATTTGCAAATGTTCTATTCATTGTGGTGCCAGCATAACTTCCTTTCAGCAGCTACACCAGCTGCAGCTACAGACCTCTTCTTTGTCACATTTCTCACAGATCTGCAAAACACTTTGACGCAACGAGTGCATTTTCTTTCCCGTTATTTGTTGTGCAGGCATGCAAAGGGACGAAGAACGCAGCTTCGACTCGTAACAAAGAAAACCTGCACGCGAACGTGCGAGACGTTATCGCTTATTTTCAACCAAGCATGGATAAGGAAAGCAAAACCAGCCCAACGCAAGACCTTTCCACAGCTGGAGAGTCAGACTGCAGGCCTCCTGATCCACCAGACGGAGGCCGCGACGAGAAAACGTCTTGTTGTCTCGGCTCGACGCCTCTCACAGTTCACTCTCTCCTTCAGAGGGGACACTGTGTGAGCGTGGAACGTGATCTGCCGCACGCCACCCTGGAGGACTTTGTTCAGGACAGCTGCCTGGTGCAGCCCGGCGCCTGTCAGATTTACAACAGACAGGTGTGTGTTCTGGTGCTGCAGGTCTTAATGGGCTTACACCACCTGCACGGCAACGGTGCTGCTGCAGCTGAGCTCAGACCCAAAGAGATCCTTCTGGTCTGGCCCGGCAGGCAGAGATGTAAAGGGGGAGAGGTGCTGGAACGGGATGGTCAAATAGGTTGGGTGCAGGAGTTATGGAGGACATATGGTTGTCCTCGCGTGCTAGTGACACCACAGCCTGCTGCTTCGGCCCCTCAGGCTCTTGCCTCCATTAAATGCCAAATGGGAGCCCTAATTCATTTCTGCCTGCGCCCTCAGGAAACCCACAAAGACCCTACTGTGTCTGTATACCGAACGGGACTTCTTCATTTGTCCTCTCTGCTTCAGAGCGAGAACGGTCCCCAGATGACGGACATAATAGCCATGCTGCAGGTGCTCCTGTGGGGGCCAAGGGTCTCCGTATCCGGCTCCTCGTCGGTCACGGCTGTACAGAACTGGCTGACCGTCAAGCGAGCCCTGCTGGTGATGAAGCTGGCAGAGGCGGGACTGATCCAGGGTCAGCGTGGTGTGGACTGGGAGGACTGCATGTGTCTGAAGTATCTGCCTTTTACCGATTCTGAAACGGTAATGGGGGCGGCTATGCAGCTTTCCAATAGCCTGAGCTGAGTTTATGCAGATGTTTTTTTTTTTAGGATCCATCAGGTGCAGAAGACAAAATAGTTTCAGAGGTTCATCCTTCCTTTAGCTCCTCTGTTCATATTGATGTAAGCTGGTCTGATAACATTTTTAACTTGTTAAAATAAATATCAGAGATGAGATCCTTAACTGAGCAAGCCCGTTAGTGATCTCATGCATTTAATATCCAATTTGCATTTATTCTCATCAATAAATCAACAGAAATGCTGCTACAATGCAAAGCAGGAACACACCGCTTTACCTCCGTGGATGTAGCTGCAGGACGAAGTGAATTAAAACAGAAACGATGTCATCTATTCAGTGCTGGTCAGACGTTTACATACACTCTTTTTATTTCAATTATACATTTGAACCTTGTATTATTTTAAACACACAGGGTCAAATTGTAATACAGATCTAAAAAAAACAAAAGTATATGATGAATACATTGAAACTAATGTTTCTTCTAAACTACACAGGGTGGAACACATGCACACCTCTCCACAAAATATGTAAAGAAGCAAGCACACTTTGTAACCATCAAGCTGCTAGTATAATTCTGGCCAATAATTTTGACATTGTGATAAATGGTACATTCACTTCAGCCTAAGAAGACGCATGTTTATTACTGCTCCTCGCTTTCAAATTGAAGCACAATGTACCTGCTTGTCAAGCATGACATGAAAAATACGAAGACCACCTTGAAATTCATCAACTCCAAACACGAGTCAAACTCGGTTCTGGACAATTCAGCCTTGGGATTTAGCCTGCGAATATGTTATGGCTTGATAGTCGGGTCTCTACCAGGAAACCAATCAGTTTGAATTAACTCTACCATTTCTGTAGTGAAGAATTGTTAAATGTCCAGCCAGAGGTTTGACCATACAGAGGGTTGGCTTTCCCTGCAGTACGTTAAAGGACATTTAAACCATTAGTGTAGTACACAAACAAAAACCTGCATCCAAACCCTGCCAATCTGAAAAGTAATAAAGAGAAGCATTCAAAGCTGAAAATGATGGATTTCATGCCCATGAGTGTATAGAATTGTTCCATCAACACTGTAAAGCACATTACGCTACATCTATCCCCAAATAACTTTTTTTTAACATCTAAAATGTCTTCCTTCTGGTTTTACATTACAAAACAATAGTATCCACATGATAAACTCCCACATCTGTAAATTTGATCCCATACGCTGCTCTGCATCCCCTAAAAACCTTGATTTTGTCAAGCTTTCACCGACATTACTCAGCCAACCACACGTTAAGGTGAGCACTTTTATTTAGTCGTTACAACATGCAGATCTCTATCACTTGGATCAAAGCAAATTAAAACCATGCACACATTTAAAAAATTAAGAAAAAAAAGCAACTTATAATTACTATGAAAACATCTACTTACATGAGTACGATTTCAATTTATCTTAAATATACTATGGAGATATTCAGGAATCAGGGTTAGGATGGACAAGAACATTATTAAGCGGTGGTGAGGATATAATGCCCAGATATCATGCAGGCTCTCTGCTTTACATTCCTGCTCTATTTAAACGTCTTAACTCTAGTGCAACTTTTACTGAAACACAGCACGCAGTATGTAAAGGCAAAAGAAAAACCACCAACCTCAACCACACTTAACGACTACAATGTACTCATTTTCAGAACTGATGTTGGTGTTGATTGAAATAGGAACAAACATTTGTAACTGCTCAGCGTTATTTTATTCGTCATCGGAGGAGTCTCGCTCGATGCTGTAAGCCATGAAGAAAGCGTCAGGTCTGGAGGGGACGAGAGGATGACCCGGTCTAACAATCTCAAAGCCCAGGAAACTGAACGTACGCAGCAAGGATGCTGTGGAGAAACGGCCCAGGGAAGAGACATTCATTATATTTTTAAAAAGTGGTTTTGCTGCTGTGGGCCAAAGTGGTTTATTATTAAGCAATAGTTATTAGTTAAACCAAAGCCACACGAATATCATCTCACCTCTGTCGTCACGGTTCTTGTGAAAGCAGATGAAAACATGATCAGCCTGTAGCTGTTCTTCTGCAAATTCCAGCAAAAGTGCAAAACTGTTGGGAAAAAAATAAGATTTGTTAAAGGACTAAGAACTCAGAGGAAGATCACAATACTCTAATACATGTTTACAAGTAAAAACAGAACGTATTACTAATAAGCATCCAAATCCATTTTGGTGAAATACTTTATTACCCATTTTATATTATTATTAGTAAAATACAAACAGAAAATAGTAAAGGCCTGACTTTAATCATAGACTAAAACAATAAAAGCAATCAGCTTCAGCAAAAACCACTTGTATTTTATTTGTTGAAGAAAAACTGAGCTCCTGCATAGATGCAGAGAAAGATGCATTTCCTCCTCCTGACCTGTCTTTGCTGCCTTCAGGCAAAGCTCCAGAAGGGATTTCAACATAAAGGTTTCCCCCCTTCAGCGCAGCCCTCCAGACACAACGTTTGCCTTCGGTGCGGCGGGGCTCAAAGAGCAAGAAGCGCACTCTGCTGTTTGCAGGGGGAGACTCTTCAAGAACCAACAAATGAGCATCCTGTGGAGAGAAACAAAGATGAGACGCCACAAAAGGAAAGGATTGCCTGAAAAAAAAACAAACGACAACAAAAAAAAACCCCTTTCCACGTACAGAGTAGAATAGCGTAGCTGAAAGATTGCGATCCCGCTGGTCATTCCCTCGCCCACCTGGGATCTTCAGGGGTGGGAGAGGGGCATCAGGAGCACCACAGAGGCCCTGGACACGGGTTACTGCAACAGCGGGAGCACCTCCTGGGACTGGAGATGCTGGAGAGGGACACAGGCGCACACACAGACGGAGCCATCGTAAGTGGAGTATTCAGACGCTCACAAACCAAACGTGCGATGCAGGCGGGAGGTTTTGTGTCCGTTGCACAACGGAGAGATATACGACTGTAAAACATTTGCTTAACTTAAGTTAATAAACACCGGGGAACACGTGGCGGGCAGAGTTCAGTCAGCGACTGTGCTTCTCAAAAGAGACACACGCTTCTATATGACGACTCGTGAAATCTGAAACAAGCACATTAACATCCCAAACAGGAAGTTGGTTTATGTTAGACTGCCACTTCTGTGATGACCAATTAAAAATAAGAGTTCCCAGGTAAGAGAGTCGCCTTTCAGTGAAGTATTAACTGCAAACTGAATACATTTCTTTAGCCTTGAATGACCTTTTTCTTCTATTGAAGCTTCACTGCTATGCTCATCCAACAAGCCTAACTTCAGGGTTCCTACAAATTTACCATTTTAAAATTTCACACTTTGGGTATTCAAAGTTGTTTTTGTTTCACTTAACATGTTTTTAATATAAATGCTTTATCCTCTAGTATACAGCAGTGGGGCTTTTACATCTGGATTTTTCCATAAATCCAGATGTAAAAGCCCATTTCACTGCTTTTAGACATTTGGGCTGAATTTGATCAACTCAATTTTAAAATGTCTAACACGTAAATGTGTTGCTGCCCGTCTAAAAGCGTAAGCTAATTATTTGAAGGCTTTAAGCCACCAGTTTTTGGACCTAAATGTCAAGTTTAAACAGTCACTTATATCCGTCTAAAAAGCTGCAGACAAGCTCCCTTATCTAGAGCTTCTCAGGCACTTAGAAACAAAACGCTGAGGTCAAAAATAACTTGTGGCAAATCAACAATAAAAGACAAAAAGTCTATACTAAATTATTTAATTTTTTTATCTAGATTTACTGTAGAAAACAAACATATTTCCATACTTTTTTTTATAAAAAAAAATCCCCCTGTACTTAAGACAGAAAACTATAAAAGAAATACCAACTCCACCAAACCAACCTGCATTTTGCCATTTTTCCTGTTGTATGTTCAGTTTATTCCAGACACTATGGAGGAACGACGTCCTGCAGGTCTGACCATCGGCCTACTTTATCCTGTGACTAAACACGTCGCTCCACTTTTCAACATATGGAAAAATACCATCCAGCTCCTAAACTCAGCTTGGCTTTTAGCACTAATGCTTGTGTTGCCACATTCATTTTCCACTGTTCATGAAGATCAGTCTGTGTTTCTATTAGAAACGGGATCCATTAGCAGCACCACAAAGATGCTCTCAAACACAAATGTCACAGCTGTGCTGCATCTGGAGTAGATGTGCTAAAACCAGCAAACACCCAGTCTCATGGCTGACAATGTTACAATATCAGATTTTATAAAATATCATTACATCTAAAGGTCTTAAGCTAAGAGTTAGACTCAATCAGATTAGGGACAGAGCAAAAGTCATGGTACTCCTTTTATTTACTTGAACTTTCAGCCTTGGTTTGTTAAAGAACTTGCTGGATTTGGACAATGTTTACAGCCTTTAGAAAATCTGAGAACTAAGGTAAGGGAAGCATCTACAGTCTCCAGAGAGAAAACCCACCAGAGACTGTTAGATGCACTTGTCACACTTCAAATGTGAGACACTTTTAGAGATTTCAAAAGTCCTCTTTTACAGATTTACACATGGGGAGCAAGACATGACCTCTAGTCAATATCACAGCATCTCAACAGTGACTGCCTTACAATAATTTGACCTGCTGCTTGTAAACACACTACAGGAGCTGAGCAGATTTGGGATTTTAAGGACAACGTCAGACATTCAAAAGAGCTCTGACTTCCACTAATTCTGTGTTGTTTTGCACATAGATCACGTTGCACCACCCTTCTGATTGTGGGACCTCTCAGCTACATCATTACCCCACCCACTACAGCCGTCGACTGTAATGGAAAACCGCCCAAACTGTGTAGAGCAGAACTGAATACATTTGATGTGACCCACTCAGGGAACGAACGTTCACCTCTGCTTCAGACCAACAGCCTTTGGCACAGAAAGACACATTCAACCCAAGCACATTTAAGGTTGTCTTTCTATGAAACAGGACATTTATTTTTAGCATATACTTTATAATAAATGGAATATGGAAAATCATAAAACTTATTTGGGGAAAATGTAACCAAATTCAGAGTTTACTGCATTTATCATAGTTCTTAAGTAGGAACAAAAATTGGCCTGACAAAGTCGGAGAATAGAACTTTTTAATTTCTCTGGGTTTTTTTTTTAAATCTCTCTTTCTCACTGTTTATTCAATGTCGCATGCTGTTTTTATTTTTAATTATGTAAAGCACTTTGAAATGCCTTGCTGCTGAAATGTGCTATACAAATAAAATTTGATTGATAGAAATCAGCCACAAAATCCTAATTACTCAATGTGAACTTAAACCTTCAGACACACTTGTGTATCTAAGCAACACCTTATTTCAATAAAAAAAAACCTCTGACATGTACCACAAGTGGTTACATAACCCCAATCTGACTCAGCCAACAGTCTGATAGCAATAAAGCTAATCTTCAAGGCAATAGAGCTGGCATGATTGAGAAATAGTCATTATAAAACTATCAGCTGAGACTTATTCCTTTATAAACAATCATTGTTCATTTGATGTCCATCACTACACACTTTAACAGTGTTTTGAAAACGTACATTGATTGGACATATGAAAATGTTACATAACTCATCAATACACACAGTGGAACAATTGATCAAGGTTAAAGCTATGATAACAATAATAACTGTACCATCTAAGAGCAAATGTACACTGTGTATCATTAGCTGTCTCAGAGTCCTCTATGCCACCCCCTTTCGCAGTGCAGTGGAAATTTCCTTTGAGAGCTTTAAAAGACGTCAGAACTGGACAGACCGCCTGAATAAAATCCTGTGAGATCAGAACCTGAGCAACACCAACACCGCCTCAACGCAGGACAGGAAAAACGTACCAGTAAAGCATAACTCATGATTCCGGATAAAGACACAAGTGAGCTAATCTGCCCTGTTAACATTTTAATTAACCCTGACATCTATATTAGACAAACCAAGTGAATATCGATCACTGTAGATGCCAAATCAGAATCAGGTGGAGACAGGGGTTGCTTAAAATAATCGTAGCACCTTCGCCTGATTGGCCAGTTGCTAAATAAATCTGCCTTAAATGGGATTTTCGGAAAATGTCCAAACACTTGTAAGCATGTGAGACAGATGGGGAAAAACACGACTCATCACGACGTCGGTTGGCATAAAACTGACGGAGTAAATAAAATAATCGTCTTCTAAGTGTTTTCATACAACAGCAGCATGACCTACTGTAGAATTTAACGAAATTGTTATGTTTTTGTATCAACTATCAAGAACAACATTATCATGGCAGCGACAAAAACAACATCGATGACATAACCCAATGAAGGGTAGCCAAAGTTGGCACAAAATGAAGAATTTTATCCGTATTCGCCAAGCGACTAAATCACAATTTAATCCTTTAAACGTTAAATGTTTTTAATTTGACGATAAAAAAAATAAATTCAAAGCTAATCTTGCTCCAAACAGCTAACGTGTAGCACTTAGCATCGGGCTAACACATTTCAGTTGCGTTTCATATGTTAGCCATTCGGTTAGCATTGGCTAGCTAATAGCAGCAATGACTGTCAACAACGCTACGTGACTTCTGTCTAATTGCTGGTTACCAATGTACAGTATATATTTAAAATTGTAATGAGGTGTATCAATTATGTTTATATATCATTTATTAACTTTTGTTAAATAAAAAAAAATCCTGACAACTGTTTAGGAGCGTCAAATACCATATAAAATCGTGTTATTGGTGAACAACATACATGACTTGTAACCAGTCGTTCCAGTAAATAGACAGTAGTACACCTTGCTTAGGCCGCAGCTTAAGCACTTAGCATTTAGCTTTTCTTTTTTCTAAAACAGCTGACACCGACATACCTTTCCGGTTTATTACTGGACTGCTCAATAACAGGCATCTCGGGTCTTTCTTTTTCTCTTACAAAACAATGACTATTCAAAATCGTCTGTAGGTTGGATTTAACCATCCGGCCAGCGTCCGCCACAGGCTGCTCGCTCCGTCTCCTCTCCTCGTCGGCTGATGCCAGAGTCAAGGCTGCGAGCTGCGGTTATCAGTCAGGGGAGTGTCCCGATCAACGTGACGTAGAAGGACGAGACAATCACACCATTTAAATTATCCCGTGACATTAATATACTTCTGTATTTGTCCCTTTTAGTTTGTTTTGCAATGTATCTAAATAGATCTGTTTCTATGGTAAATTAGATGCAGTTTTAATAGTGTTGAACCTTATTTTGAGAAGCTTTTTTTTTGTTTTTTTACTTTTATTTAAGTATCTATTTAAAGAAAAACTGAATGCAAGTAACTTAAGGACAAACATATTTTGACCAAAATTACACCAGACTCAGACACACACTACAGTTCAATTTAAAGCGAGACTTCTTGTTTGTGTAAAAGTTCTGTTATTCTATGGTTATTTTCTGAGCTTGTGTTCACCCAGGCATTAAATTTGGTTTAACAGGAAGTGTTTTGGAAGAAAATGTGTCCCACATCCCAATCTTGAAGCTGAGAGTAGTAAAAAAATAAAAATAAAATGAACAAAAAAAATAAATAAATACATTTAAAAAAAATAAATAAATAAAATAATAATAATACGTAGACCAAGAAAGTAGAATTAATTTGACCTATATAGTTTGGGACGTCGTGTGCCTTTCTTTTATTAATGTACGAGGTCCTGATCCATTTTCTTTGAAAATCCCACTACGTTGTTTTATTGAAATATTGTGTCTTTGTGATTGAGCAGGTAAAAACGGAGAAGTTGCAGCTTGGGAGAGCTGATGGTAAGATAGATGAAACTAGATACAGAAAATACTTGGAAGAAAACCTGTCAGAGTCGGCCAAAGACCTGAGGCCGGTGAAGAGGCTCATTTTCCAACAGAACAATAACCCCAAACATAAAGCTAGAGCTGTCATTGAATATTCATGTTAGAATGGCTCGAAAACTTGAAAGCAACTGAGCCTCTACGGAGAGACATGAGAATTGTAATTGATTTCTCTATTAAAAAACGCTCCCAAAATTTTTTTAATGTTTTGGGCTGTAACATAATAAGAAATTGTGAAATTGTTAAAGGGGTATGAGTAGCTTTGTGAGGCTCGGCATGCTACTGCTACCTCTGGCACCCTTCTCCAACTGTTAGTAAGTATTAGTGAGCACTAGCAATGTGGTCTTCCTTTCACCCCCCACCCCCGAGCCTCTCTTCTGTTGCTGTCACTCAAGAAGCTCAGGAGCATGTTGAAGGGTTTGTGTGACACTTCCCCTCGACTCGACTCAAAACAGGAATCATAACTTTTCCGACCCTTGCGTCTTTGCAAAGGGAAACTCAGGTATGTTTACTTTCTGATGGCTAACATATGACAAACCCGTGAGGTCCTTCCAGCAAATTTGAATAGGTCCATGTGTTTGCAGGCCCCGATGTAGACCTTTTAAATTGTCCATTGAAGCATGGTTTACAAGAGGAAAAACAGAATGTACTTATTTGAGTCTTTGTCTTTAAAACAGATTCAGTTTGGACCAAGGTTTCATGCCGATTCTCTGAATTCAGAAGTTAGGCCTGGAGCGAATGCAGAAAAAACTATCAGAAGTAATACTAATGTGCACCACCAACGGCCATCTGCGCGTGTGGACGCCACTCCAAATTCTCTGACGCGTTTCCGTCTTTCCGTAGTGTCTTACGAGCGGATTCTGTCCATTGAGAATTTGAACGACGTTCCAAATCCATGGAAGGGATTTACGATGAACCGCTGTGTGGTGGTGGCGCTGGTTGTGCTTCTGGTGAGCTCAGGAGTACATGAAGTTCATGGTGAGTGCTGACTCACCATCACTTTTATTCATTTTATGTACACACATGGTTCAATCTCAGCCTGTCAGAGTGTTGTTGTTTTTTTTACTTATTTCAAAAATAGGTTCAACCACAACAGAGATATTTAGTCAGTCCTACTACGGCTAATAAATTAGTATATTATGTATTTTAAACACAACAAATGATAGCTTCTGTCTAATCTTTAACTAGTTTGTTTCAACAAACTTGAGGATGTTTTATATTTGTGTGTTTTAGAAGCTCTGGATTATTTTGTGGAGGAGACGGGTATCGGGTATCTGGTTGACTGTCTCCAGACAGGAACTCTACCTCAGGTAGGATCTGTCTCTCCAACGCTGATCCTTTTTGTGTAACTGTTTGTCTAAACAAAGATATTTAGGATTAGGGGTTCTATAGATACATTTCATACAAAGCTTGAAAGTGGGTTATTTTCATCCTTTTGATGGCAGTAAATTACTCACAGTGGTAAAATATTCACAATCTTTAAGCCATTTCAGAGACTATCACGTTACAAAATCACACTTCAGTATATTTTGTTGGTATTTTGTTTGTGCTAAACCAACACAAATTAGTGTGTAATTGTGGAATGAAAGGAATTTGATTCATCTTATTTCACTTTTTTTTGACATTCCTCAGAAGATTTGCAGCTAGAGTCAGATCATTTTCCTTTCACCTTATAATAAAGCACTATCTTGCTTTGGGTTGTTGTTTTATATAAAATACAACTCTATTTTTGTATTAGTTGGTATTTATTAACCTGCTAAAATTTGAAAAACATGGACATAATGCATTTTGTAAGGTGACATTTCTTGAAAAGTGTTAACGGACAAAATTAGGAAGTTATACTAATGTCAAGAGAGACTTTTACAAAAGGACTGCCAATATGAAGTGAAAAAGACTTTTACTAAAAGCCTTTTTACTTTTTACATTATTTTATAATGTTTATAATATAATTTCATGTAGAATAGATGGCAACTTTATGTTAAATCATTATTGAATGCCTCTTCCGCACTCTAATCTATCTCACAACAGCACAGAAAAGCTATAACTTTGCTGAAGTTTGTAGTTTTGGTGTGATTATCATTGACCCACATCCGGCCACCACTTGTCTAGAGATCATTTTTATTCACAGTATTATATGGTTCATCATGCTTTAATCTTATATCCGTAATGTGAACTTGCCTTGCTTTTTAGAATCAATGTTGTTTCCTATTTTCTGCCCTCAGTTTTCCATATGGGACAGTGTCACAAGTTGGTGGGGATCCGAAGAGGTCGGAGCAATAAGAAGAAGAAAAAAGCCAATAGGGAGGAAACCAATCTTGAAACCGAAAGCTAACGAGTGAAACACAAACATGAAGCTAAGTTACAAGTTTCTTTAACTGACTCATCAGACTCCAGAATAAATGACATAAAATAAAATAAAACACAGACTGGCTTTTAATACACTATCATTTATTTACTATTTAATTATCCTTGACTGTGCTTTCTAAGACAAAAATTATACATTTGTCGTGCATCGTGCAACATTGACTTGAAAGTTAGATCTAAAGAAATCTATGTAAATAATATAAATTTACTGCACTGTTGAAATACTGCATGCAGCAGAAATAAAAATCAAAAACAAAACACTTATTTCCCTCTGGAGAACAACCCCTCAGGCATTCCGAAACACTTCTAGCGACATCCGCACTCCTTGGCCACCATGTCCGGCTTGCTGGTGAGGACGCTGCCCTCGTCGTTCCAGTCTATCACGTCCAGGGGGTCGTAGGCCAGCGGCACGCAGCAGGGCCCCCGCTCGCTCACGTCGCCGCGCTCCGTGTGGTAGGTGAGCAGGACGGCGTGGTTGTTGCCGTTGATCAGCGGGATGGCGCACGAGCCGCGGCAGTTGTTGATTTCGGTACTCTGGGGACCCAAGACGAGCTTTTCCAGGGACACGGTGAGGCTCCCGAGCCCACAGACGGGGCCCCTGGTTGAAGGGCCTGCTCTGGTGGCCCTCAGCTTTCTCTGCATGTTGTACGTACGGGTCACCGTCTGCAGGGCCTTCAGGAGGAGGAACGCGCAGAACTGGCTCTCTCCTGTTTGGAACAGAAAATAAGATGTTTTATTTATTCTTTGTTTTGATATCAGGCTTAAACAATGTAACCGAGAGGCTGATGCTTTTTTGCCTCCACACACCTTCTGCTGACGAATCTTGTTTCTGAAAAGCACTGAGCTGCCTCAGCCTCTCCAGCTTCTCCGATGCTGTTTGAGGCACCGTTCCCTGCCTTATCAACTCTCTTATCTGCCGCTCGTTCGTTTCCAGTCTGTGCCCCAGTTCCCCCAGCAGAGCAGGGGAAAGGGCCAGCTGTCCAGGACGGACCGGGAAGCTGGAACTCCAGCTGCTGAAGGAAAAGATTGTCGGGGCAGAGGAGTTAATGATCTCCGCCAGCAGGGTCTCGCTGGTGGAGAGGCCCAGAGGCAGGGGAGGAAGGGCCTGCAGGGAGTCGAGCCGCAGCAGAGGGGGCTCGGCGTGTTGCTGTGGCAGCCCGGCATCAAGGAAGCGTCTCAGCTCACACAGGAAGGAGACAGAGGTTGTCTGGGAGGAGGCCGCTGACGAACCCGACCCGTTTGCAAGTCTGAGACAGAGACGACAATGAGAATTCGATCCGGCACCACATAGCTCGAGAGAAGGAACGTGAAACTCAAACCGGCCTCGTTTCGGTTCCTGTTTCTGCAGAGAAAAGCAGAAGCGGGGTCAGGCGAACGTCGCTTCCTGATTTTCCACCAATGAGGACGTCTTTCAGGTTTTCTCCTGCACGACAGGAAACCGTGAGGAGGTCGAAGAGGACACATGAGACATTGAAAACAAAAATAAGCAGCATGTCTTACTCGTGCTGGGGGATTTTGCCTGAACAGAAATATTCCATTTCTGTTCAACATTTCCTTCAGATGATTTTCCCATTAGCAGGATGTACAGCGTCCTCCCGGAAATGCAAGCAGACTAGAAAAAAAACAACAACCTTGTGGTCAGAACACAGTGAAACCTGCAATTTCAGGAAAAATAATTGGTATTAAATTAAAAAAACAATAAGATGAATCTCGGACTATGTTGCTGCTGCTTAAGGTTCCCCAAAAGAACTTCAGAATGACCCAATTAAAAATAAACATGCTAATTTAATCAAATGTATTACTTCTGTTTTTTGAATGGACAAATATTCTAGAAAGGAAAATATTAAATCATCAGTCATTCCATAATTTAATATTGAAACAGAAAACGTTTTCTGATGCTCATTAAAAATAATTAACTTTGAAGAAAAAAATAATTTAAGAAGCCCCAGCTTTTAGTCTGCATTAAACACTGTACACTGGATACAACTTACATGACTAAATGGATGCTAAACAAACAAAAAAAAAACATTCCGTTTCTGTAATTTACTCTATGTTGTATTTTTTGTTACATAATGTGACGATCAAGTTAATTATATTCTGCAATATAGTCTGCATAACTTAACTTGCTGAATTAACTCTTTCATGCATTTTGATTTTCTTAAGGCATTAAAAAAGGTAGAAAAAAATTTGTAAAGACAAAAATATATTTTATCTTTTTTAGGTGATCAGTTGTGATTTTATGAAATTCCGCTTGATTTAAATTTAATAAATTTTCTTAACACATAAAAAATGTCACACATTTTTACAACAGAGTGTGTGTGTTTTTTTCTGTACCTGTGTGTTTGGCTGCAGAGACTGACTAGAGAAAGTGGCGCCCAGCTCTCCATCAACAAGGGGGCTTTTAAGAGCTAAGACCACCACCGGTTTCAGCTTCAATAATTGGGATTGCGGGAGGTCAAAGGTTACCATGATGCTTTCCTGATCATCTCCGTCTGACACAAGCACTAGTGGAGAAAAAACAGGCAAGCATGACAAAAATAATAAAATCTCTTATTTAAAAAAAAAAATTAAATTAACAAAAAAAGGTCCTAGACTGTAAATGCCGATACCTGCAGCCGGATCCAAAACCTCCACGCCTCTTCGGTCGTTCCTTCGTATTCCCGCGCTGAGCTCTGACAGGACTGATCGGGACGAGCTGTCGGATTCACTGCAGATCCCAAACGAAGCCGGGCTGCTGGCCAGAAGTTCACCGTCTTTCCCGGTGGCGTCATGGAGAGCCGCCACCAAGTCGTCCACAAAGCAGGGGCCATCCCGATGCGCTGCGGACGCTGGAACATGTGGGGATCAGATCAGAAGAGCTGCAGAACAAACAAAGCCAGATACCGGCAAACGCCACCTCGCACCACAGCCTGACCTGTTACTGCAGGACCAAAGCTGCTCCAGAGCAGGACCAACAAGAACATGTTTCACTTGAACACCTGTGCGGTCAGACGTCTCTGAGCTGCCTATTTAGTTTGGGTCAAGCTCTGGCGGATGGGAGTAACATCCTCCCACCTTTTTCTTCTTACTAACAGAGGAGTGGGGCACTGAAATGATAAAAAAGGAGGAAAAAAAAGGCGGCTGATGTGTCCTTGAGGATTTGAAATGTTCACGGCTCAGGATGGCAGAAGGCAGGTTGGAGTGGCTTGCTGAACATCTTTAACTTTGAGAATTCAGAGCAAAAACAAGCATAAAGGGAGGATTTAACTGGAAACAAACACAGATTAATGGTGGACCATTAGGTGTCGTTTTCTCTACTAATGTTGCCAACTAATAGCACACAACGTAGCTTGCAAGTGTTGAAAAATTACATCTACAATTCTACGAAGCGTTTTACAGAAAACGCAACCTATTTAGCACAGCATAGCCTAAATAGAGTTTACAGAAAGTTTGCAAATATATTAATAGTTTTCAACACAGGATTCAAATTTAATAGTAGTGCATCAAAAGTTTTCACTTACTACTTTAATGATACCAATTAAGGCATTTATTTATAAAGAATATATTTTTCTTTTTGGAAGATCCAGAAGTGAATTTGATTAAACATTACAAAAAAAGGAGATAAAAAAAACACTACCATTCACCTTATCCTGTGAAAAATTTCTGGTTATGGAGTATCTGAAATTGTAGCAGACAGGGGAAACAGATTCCCTATAGAGACGCTACTCCCTTCAGGTTCTCACCAATTCAGACTTGTTTTGCAGACAGTCAAGGTCTCGGTGCCCATGAAGCGCCTCTGAATCCCAGGAGATAAAGGATCGACCCATTCATGGACATTGCTACTCTGTCAGCGCCAAGTGGCAGGAGAGAAAGCGTCACTTTCTCAGGGAAAACGGCAATTTTATCTATTGGTAAGAGAGCATAGTGGTGAAAAGGAAGAAAAACGATGGAACGGCTTTGAATGCATTTTTTCTGTTTCTACAAATAATCTGAAAGGTACAATGTGCATTTTTATTTATTTTAGTACATGACATTTCATGGCATGAACATCAAATTTGATGATGTTAATTAGAGCTTTGTCCAATCTTATTGGAAGATAAATCCAACTCAGTTGGACTGGATGGAGTGTGTGTGTGTGTGTGTGTGTGTGTGTGTGTGTTCAAAGCTTAGGATATTGTTCTAACCCTCTTTCAAACTTCCCCGTAACTTTATTCTTTATCTGCCTGCTGGGTTCCTGGACCAAGAAACTTCATGAGACACAGGCAGACTCTGCAGACTAACTATGGGACTTCTTAGGGCCATTACCATAATATGGATATGAAATCATGTCACTGTTTTTGGAATTTAGCTATGAACATATTTTGAAAGCGTAATATCCACTTTACAATGTGCTGCTTTCTCTTGGTCTCTTACATAGAATCAATAAGGTTTATTAATTGTTATTAATGTGAAAGGAGTCTTAGTCAGCAATTTGTGCTTAAAATCAAAGTTTCTTTTTGGGTCGTTGACATTCTTAATTTCAGGCCTTACAAGTCTTAAATATTAACTCATTTTTTTCATTCAAAATCTGAAAATTTATTTATTATAAATAAATGTAAAATAATTGTATCTTGTTTTATTGTATCTGCTAAATGAAGACTTGAACATGCTTTCATGTTCAAAATAGTTTAATTGTTGTGAAACTGATAATAAATCCAAATCGTATGAAAGGCCCTAGCACAATTGCATTATAATAAGACAAGCACGTGAAGTATTTTGTTTTTATTTTCAGGGAAGAGACAAATTAATTTATTCTAAGCAGCAAGGAAATGGCATCAATCCCTTTCCTCATATAGCTCTTACTGCATTAATCAGTGGATAGAGGCACCAAAGTCTCCTTTTTACTTAAAATTGTCAGATGTATGGGGTTATATTTACAAAATAAAAATTAATGGCAGAAACATGGTTAAAAAATATTTTTGTTGTACCACTCACATTGTAACATTATTTTTAAAGCAGAATTTGTCTGTAAAACTGGAAGAAAATAAAAAGTGCAGGCTAGATGTGCTCCATTCGACTTTGTGATCAGGGGCCGCATAAAATCATTGAGGGCCACAAACAGCCCTCTGTGTGTTGCTGTAAGGTGTTGAAGCTGGGAACAAAACCATAAAAAAACCCTTTAATTTAACTTCAGTTATATTCTACTTGTGTAAGTTATGGGGTGAATTTAATTAATCTAAAGTCTTGATTTCAAATAGTACTCCTTGGATCCTTCTGAGATTTATACAGGCAGATAATCATTTATTTGAAAATCAACATCTCTACCAATTAAACACACTCGAGTCGGGATTAAACACACTGAACACCAAGATGTGTCAATATCATATGAAACATTTTTTATTAATAAACATAAAAGGCAGAAAAAAAGCCCCACTAATTCCATTTGTTTCATTTTAACATCATAGGATAAAAGCACCAACATCAAACAGTAACAATTGTTTCAAGGGAAAAAAAACCCAGGGGCATTTGGAAAGTAGGTTTGCCATTATTGCACCTCAAACCTGCCCTGGCTTCACCAATCAGTCACCGCACGCACCGACGAGGTCACGTCTGTCCTGCGCTGCCCGTCCCGACAAACGGGTGAAGGGAGCTGGACAGGGAGGACGACCGTCCTCCTTCTTGGTGACATATCTCGAGACAGAGGCATTTGTGAGATGAGGAAGATGTCAAAAGCTCGTTTCGCTGCTTTTCGGAGATCACAGCGACTTACGAGGGGTCGACTTCACTTGGGGGTGTGGACGCACGCGTCAGTAGGAGTCAGTCTGAGGACATGGCAGACAGGTTTTTATTTACTGTTCTGCTTTAAAGCATAATCACAGAGTTAATTTGTCCTGAGCTTAGATTCTACTGGGACTCAATGCCCTTTTATAAAAAGAAACAAAAGAGTTGTTTCTAGAAAACTGTTGGAAGGTTCCTGAGTTAAGACCTTTGGCAGGATTCGAAGTAAACAGCATTGAGTGCAAAAACTCACATCTACCAAAGACGTACCAGGAGTACTGCAAAAAAAAAAAAGGAAGCTTGAATTTCAAATATTACTGCGCGCGTTAACTACAAAACTGATAGAAAGCTGCACCGAGCACATTTAACCTTTTATAGTGGCGCAGACTTTTCTTAATGGCTCGTGCATCAAATCACCTCCAAGGGAAAACCCAGAGAGTCTGAGCGGGTCGTCCGAAAAGCAGGTCGAACATGTTGGAACCATGAAACCCTGCAGCACAACAGGAGGAGGGTAGGATCTATCAAAAGCTGCAACTCTTTACTTTAAGTGAAGGAGAGCACCGTGCTGTCCGTCTGAATAGCAGTAATAAAACCTGACAGGAATCTGCATACACCATAAAAAGCATTACATGTAACTGCAATTGTATCAAACACCAAGAATAGGAAGAGAGAGAGAGAGAAAAAATAAATCCAAACAGCATCAACAATAATTACAAAATACCTCTCAGTGCTGGTAACAAATGGACTAGTCTCTAACTACGTCTGAAAATGACTTACTTCTGTTCGTTTAAACACTCACATGTGAGAACATTGGTTTACATGGGGAGTGCACAGGACAGGAGGTTTTGACTATAAAGCTTTCAATATTCTTCCCTTAGATATGCACCGGTAAGAGTGGGGAGAAAGGAAAAGAAAATAACAACAGCACCCACACGTAACTGAGCTTAAGTGTGATTCCTCTACAAGGTTTAAAAGGGAAGCATTGCTGCTCTCGATCATCAACACGAAGTACTTTACATCAGCACGTCTGCCCGCGGTCGCACAACACGGTCACTTGACAAAGTTCGGCCTCGTCAGGAAGAGCTCGAGAGACAAGTGTGGAAGAAGACGCCGACATGGCGTTTTTATGCACCAGTAAAAGATCTACTCAGTAAAAACTCAAGTGACGTTGCATTGAAACAGAAGCACCATTTCTTTCTTCCTTCCTTTCTCTTTTATTTTGTTTTTCTCTGCAGAATCTGGGTACAAAACCAAAGAAAACAAAGAGTTAAAAACACCTGATTAAAGTGATAACAGTTCTAGTGCTGGATTCGAAGCGTGTCCAAGCTACAGCACCGCTGTGTGTGTGTGTGTGTGTTAGCGCTTAAGTACGAACACACACACAGTTTTGAGTATCTAGTCCTGTTTTATTTACATCACGAGGATTCAGGTGGTGCTGCGCTGCCATGTTTAAGGTCCCGAGGTGGTAATGCTTTGCTCAGCTTGGCTTCAAGCCTCCTGTTTAACAGGCTGAAAATAAGGGTCAGAATGTGAGCACCAAACATCCCTCATTACTCTATATATACATACAGATGTATATATTGTATTTATAGCTATATACATATATATTTATTTACTTATATAGATGTAATGTAAATAGATACATACTTTATAAAACTTTGATGGAGACTTACAACGACAAAACGAAATATAAAAACAGTGTGTCTTATTCACTGAGAGATAAGAAGCAGTCCGACTCTATATGAAAACCCTCTGCAGGAGAAACATGGACACCTATTCTACTCAGACTCTGAGGCAGCTACTGGAGAGCTTTATCATCGTTAGGCGGCGTCTACGGCTGTACACTAGGCTAGAAACTTGAGACAATAGCATATTAAATATGAGAAAAGAAATGCCAAAAAAATACGGCCTAACGAATGTCCCTGTGTAGAGCACCAAGTATTCAAATTGGTTTTTTTTTTTTCTGATTTCAATTTACAATAAATAAGATCAGGCACAGTCCAAACTTAGCACCATTGTTTTCAGACTGTGAGTCAAGTACACACCCACACACACACTATTGCATTCTACTTTGTCAACACAATTCAAAGTGAAGAACAAACACCAAGGCAAAAAGGAGAGACGGACAGCATAAATAATAATCTTCTGAATTATTCACAACTATACAGTTGGAGAATGAATCACATTCACAGTACAAACATTGTTTACAAACAAATAATTAAAAAAAGACAATTAACAAGCAAACAAATGTGTGAAGGGAGTCCAGTAGTTCCTTGTGATCACTGTAAATGTGTTTTTTTGTTTGTTTTTTGTTGTTTTTTGCCAGTGTGCGAGGGTTTTGGATGTCTGCCTGTGTATGTGTGCGTGGTTGTTTTCACCAAGCGCAGCAAAGATAAATAGGGCAAAATTTAGCTTAAGTTCTGCTTTAAAAAAAACACAAAAAACAATAAAAACAAAACCTGGCTGCGGAAATGATTCCAAGTAGTAGTGTGACTTAATCAAACTGACTTAGAAACAGAAATCTTAATAAATAGAGAAACTAGTGGAATTCTCTAATTCTGTACAACTGCTTTTAAGCTTTTTCACAAACTTCAACTAGACTCTGACAACGAGCCGCCACTGCAGAGCAGCTGCCTTCTCAGAGAGCCATGTGACTTAGTGAATTTCATTTCCATTTTATTGTTTTTAGATTGAAACGTACTCGGCTGTGAATGTGAATGCCCAGGACTAAAAATCAAGAACATTGTTGCAACATCTACAGATGTTTTCAATATTTTTTATTCATTAGTTCAATTATTAAGAGGAGAAATGTCTGAGCTGTGATAAGTATCACAAAATAAGCCTTGCTGATATGCTAAACACTTGATATTAGCTGAAAATACAGTCAATCACACCTCATTCCAATGTCTAATTTGACTCCAGCTGAATTTCAATTCATAATCAATGCATCAAGAACTCAAAATGATCTTTTTGTTTTTTGGTTTTTAGAAACATATCAGGGTGTCAAATTACCCACCCAAGACTGGAACATCTGCATCCTGATATCCAGTGTGAAGTTAAACCAAATTATCATCATCTTGCTTTGTAAGAAAAAAAAAAAAAGCAACACATGCTCAACTTCATGGGGAAGAATGGACAAGAGAAAATGCATGCAGCGAGGCAAAAGCTGCATATCTGAGCCCAGTTCAGTCGACTGTCTCTGGGTTGTGTGTTTCAGTGTACAAGCACACACAGACACAGACACAGACACAGACACAGACACACACTCATAAAGTGAAGCTTTGGAAGGAGTGTGCCACCTGATTCGGCTGACAGGATGTGTGCTTCATGCTGTGATTTCATTTGTCTAAAGGATTTTATTCCTTCCTTGTTAAACCACAATCATATCTGAGCACCTTTAAGATGAAACTGATAATTATTTCTCTCTCTGACGGCTGACTTTCAGATTTTAAGTCTTCATTCATCAAACAGAAACAAGACTCTCCACTGCGGATTCTGCTCCAGGTGACCACAGTGGTCCTTAGTGTGAGTGTGCGTGTGTGTGTGCGTCCCAGATTTTCCCCGTAAGAAGCCGGTCTTGGAGGCGGTTGGGTAGTGCAGACAGTTTGAAGCACCAGTAAATGACGAGTGTGCCTT
Organism: Micropoecilia bifurca; assembly: GCA_903067075.1. Lineage (NCBI taxonomy): Eukaryota > Metazoa > Chordata > Actinopteri > Cyprinodontiformes > Poeciliidae > Micropoecilia > Micropoecilia bifurca. The sequence goes on along the minus strand of CAEGAF010179521.1, from coordinate 72,164 downwards.
GGTCCACGCCTGGACATTTGCATAGTTGTTGCTGAGGTAGTTCGCATCAATTACCTGAAACAGTTGGACACAGAAAACCACAGTCTGTCACTCAGGATATTTCACACAGCAACAACAAAGTAGCGTGAAGTGCTTTGGGAGAGTCTTTGCGCCACTTGAGCCTTTCTCATATTTAGTCACGGTACAAACACCAATTTAATGCAGCTTGCTGCAACTTTATGTGATAAAACAACAAAAGGTTGTGAATAACTGAAGTGGAAAGGTTATCAAACATTTGAACAAATTAGCTGTTTTTTCAGCTAATTTGCAAATGATATCTAGTGCAAAAATCACCAAATTAGTAAAAACTAAAGTATTTAAGTATAAATCCAACTGTTCTGCTAGAGAATGTTAGGGACCAACAGGAACATGAAGATCAACGACCAGAGGAGACGAGGAAAGGATGGATTAGGTTCACTTCTCATGTAGTGGGAAGCGGCGCAAAAGGTTTTAGTGCAAGTGTCTGTATTCATGCTTGTTCCACAAACAAGCCTCTAGTCAATAGGTGCAGGAGGGCAGAGTAGAAGTAGCCTACACAGGCACACTAAATTTAAGCAACAGCGTTGCAAATTTAGCAACAAAAAAAAAAGGCTACAAACGTTGTATATCTTTTTAAGCTGATAAGGTTGACAAGCAACCAAACCTTAAAGTTTTAAAAAAGTTTTGAACTTTACTGTGTTTAATGTAGAATGTACTGTGTTTAATACACATCCCAGTGAATAATTTGCACTTTTCCTCTAAAGAATCAAACATTCTCAAGAGAAATGAGAGCAGGGATGGAGTCCAGACTAAGGCCAAGGCCGAATGCTAAGAACGTAGACAAATATTTCAGGACGTCGGCTGTCAGCATTGAGATACGTTTGTTACTCTGTGTGTCAAGTCCTTTACCGGTTAAGTTGCAGCAAAACAACAAAAGTGCATACCAGAGTGTGAGAACCAGGCACTTAAGTTACGCACTCCTTTTAGGTCTATCACACAAAATTCTATTAAAACACATAGATTTTTTGCTGCAGCATCCTGACAAAACATGGAAAGGTCAAGGGGTGTTAATACCTTAACAACGCACACTTTTAAATGATTAAAAAAAAACCCGCCCAAGACATTTGTTAGTCTTCTTACCTTGTTCATACTGAACAACAGCTGGTAGAAAAACAGGGAAAACAGGTATCCTGTCTCTGTCTCTCTCTCCCTATCTTTCTCTATCCACCCTCTGATCGCCCTCCGCCCTTCCCCTCTTCACCCCTCCTCCCCACTGCCCCTTGGCCCAAACGCTATCTGGGTCGGGAGCCGGGGATCTGGGCGGCGCTGTGGGGCCCATGCATGCCCTGAGTCCTCCACATGCTCCCGCCAGCGCCCGAGACGCTCGGCGGGGGCAGCCGGGGGGAGTAGTGCACAGCGAACAGACGAGACGAGGACGAGGTGGACAGAGACGAAGATTGGAGGGAGGGGGAAGCAGCGACAGTGGTGCAGACAGACGTTGAAGCAGTGGAGGAGGTGGTGATGGAAAGCGAGAGAGATACGTGTATTCGCTGGTGATGGAGGGACGGCTGGGGCAGACGCGAGGGGTGGAGGGGGTCTGACCTAGAAGATGGCGAGACATCAGGGTGTGCGGAGGCTGAGGAGGAGGAGGAGGAGGACGGGGCACTGTGAAGGGGCGGTGGAGGGGGCAGCGAGAGAGTGGGAGGGGAGGGGCTGTGCAGCACTGACTGCGTGCGGCTGTGCTGGGCCTGGGACAGCGAGAGCTGCGCAGATGAAGACACGGAGGTGAGGCGCGTGGGGGCAGGCGGCGCGGTGGGGTGCTGCTGGGTTTGGGGGGAGGCGGAGGAGGAGGAGGAGGAGGAGAGACTGAGCAGAGAGCTGAGGCCTCCAGAGGTGGACAGCGTCGCCCCAAACTGATGGGAGGACGCTGAGGGAACCACATGGTGAAAAATACCTGCAAATCACACAGCAGAAACGGGCGAGAGGGTGGAGAGCGGAAGAGGACAGAGCAGATGACAGCAGCGGAGAGAGCGAGGAGAGGGGGACAAAGAGAGAAGCGAGGGCTGAGCCGGGTTGAGCACAAGCGCCAGGCAAGTCTGAGACAAGCAGGCAAAAAAAATAAAAGCAAACAGAGTCAGTCCACTGCTAGCTGGGTATTATCACGATAATTTGTGGTACTATGGTGATGACGATGAAAATAATACTACTTTACTTCTTTGTATGTCTGTGACTGCATGGAACGGCATTCGTAGCACCACAAACGTTATTTCTGAAAAGCCTTCTAATTTGAAATGGGATTCTTCAGGACGCCGTTTACGTAAAGATTTACAGAAACTGCATTTTGTCACATCTCCCAATTTAATGATTCTCTCAGTGGAAAAACATAACACTATCAATAATTTTGTTTTGTATTTAACATTATTTGAAATTCACCAAGTCAACAATAAATCAAAATTCTTATCAAGATAACAAGTTTTTTGCAATAAATGATAAAAAATATTATAAGCGCCCAGCCCTTCAGGAGATTAAATTAATTTAAGGAGAAACAGGATTTAGTAAACTGACTCTGATACAAAACTCAAATATATACACCCCAGGAAAATGAAAAGGGATTAAACATTCAACTTTTTTTTTGGTCAATTGCTTTTGTTTTCTATTCACTTTTGTTACAGAATTCCTTCATTTGCTCCTAACATTGTCCCAGGGTGTTTCTAATTGCATCATTCAAGCAGCCAGTCCACGTAGGAAGCAAAGCAGCACAGAAAGTCTGTCATTCAGACAAAAAACAAAAACAAAAAACAGAGCCACGCTGTGTTCCCACTCACCTTTCTCATGCATAAAACTAAGACCTCACTCTGACTCTTCCTACATTTGATGACAACCTGCTAGATGACCGGTGATGCTCACCTCCTGCTGCTCCCCCTGCCAGCCCTGCGCTGGAGAAGCCGCCGAGGGTAGAGTGTCCGTTCATGAGCCGGGAGGTCCCGTTCACAGTGGCACCCGTCTGGGCCCCGAACAAGGACTGCAGGACCGAGGCTCCTCCGAGTGGGAACTGGGAGCCCAGGTACTGCCCCATCGCTGACCCGGTGGTTGAGGACACCGCCACAGGGCTGCCCCCGACCTTCCGGCTCAGAATGCCGCCTCCGTTGCTGGCGGCAGCGGCGGCGATGAAGAGGTTCTGACTGGCCATGCAGCTGGTGGTCTTCAGCTCCCAGTCGCGCGGGCCCTTCTGCTTCTGAAGGACCTGCCGCTGCTCCGAAGCGGTTCCTCCCTGGACGCCGTTGCTGGCTACCGCCCACGTTCCCGTCTCCTGACTGAGGAAAGGGTTGGGGGTCATGTAGCTGGAGGAATCCCCGTCGCCCGCTTTCCTCCCATTCTGCTGCTTGTAGTCCGAGTCGGAGTCTGTGCTTCGGCTCGAGCCCCCCGTGCTGAACGGGGAGCCCCCCTGCCTGAGGTCCGAGTTGGGTTGCTTGGGGTCTGATATGGGGGAAAACGTTGATTTCCACTTGCTGTTTGAACAAAAGGATGAAGAGGAGGCCTCGCTGCCTGTGCTGTTACCACTGCTGCTACCAGATTTCCTTCCTATTTGGAAAGAAAAGACAGTCGATTTCCTAATAACTAATAAAAGGCTACATGAGCAAATCGTTTTCCAAAACGTGCGGTTTTCTCTTCTTACCTCGTTCCCCGTCACCCAGTCTAAGATGGCCGTCTCTGCTATCCAGTGATATAGTGGCTATTTTTCTTTCGATGCTAAAAGAGAAGGGACAAACAAAACAAGCATGAGCCATGTGGCACAACTCGCATGATGAAATGAGGAGGTATACAACTCTGGTGAGAATTTAAACTTAACAATTTGAATGCCTTAGTTTTAATGACAGGCTTTTGACAATTTAATTTTTGGAAAATCTGGATTTCCTCCTCCCTCCCACCAATCCACTCCTTGGGTTTCTAAAGTTCAGAGTGATGTCAGAATGACCAGGGCGGCCATCTTGTTTGACAAGCGTGTTTCACTTCTTAAGTTTACTTGGACTTAGAATTCAAGTGAACTCTGATGGAATATGAGAGCCTGGTTATTTTATTTTGTTACGAGAATAAATGAATAATATTACTCCTGTAACATCAGGAGAATGAACTACATAAAAGAAATATAAGAACTGAAGATCAGAGTGCATTGAAAGGATCCCACTTCCTTTAGGATTCAAATACAGATTTGGTGGAAAAAATGGTTCAAAAATAACATCTAAGCAATGAGTGTGAACAGTTTTCAATGCAAGAGATGTCTTAAAGTGCTCAGTAACAAGAAAAATGTTGTTTTCACTTATTTTCCTTTTTTTTTTACTTTTAACCAGAACTGAATCATATTCAATTTAAAAAAAAAACTAAGAACAATTATTTTCTCAGCAGAAGCAAACAAACAAAAAACAAAAAAACCTGGAGAAATGATGGGAAAAAGAAAAAATCTGCAACTAAACCCAGGACCAGGAAGTCATCTTGTAACAGATACAGTTCAGGCAACATTTGTGGTCGTTCTGAAGCGCTACATCACCGGGAACTGGAGCTGTCGGGAGGATATCCTGAGTCCTCGTCGTCCGAGCTGGGAGTGGTCGAGTATCGACCAGTACCATTGAGCTCCAGGGGGCGCTCTCTCTTCAAGACGGGGGGCTGGTCCAGGTCAGGACCGTGGGGGCTGCGGCTTGATTGTTCTGGAGAAGAAATGGCGGAGATTTCCAGAGGCTGGTTGATGTTGTTCACCTGTTTGGGTAAACAAGAAAAAGCTCCTTCAGCTCAGACAGACAATTTCATTTAAGCCCCTGTTAAAGTAAAGTTCAATCTGGCAACCACAGCATGAGGATTACAACTTCACGTTTCCAGGTGCGTTAGTGACTCACCATGGAGTTGATGTTGAGTGGGGATCCTGATGAGTGGCTGTTGGCGCTGACCCCGGGGAAGGAGCGCCTCTTCGGGGATCCGCTGGCCGCCGCCCCGGTGGAGCTGCGTTTCCTCCTCCCGCGCCTCCGGCCCTCCTGAGAGCCGAAGCTGTGGGAGGATGACGTGTGTGTTGGCGTGTGTGTGTGCTGCGTGCTCGGAGACTGGTGGTGGTGGTGGTTCCCATGGTTACTGTGGTATCCCTGCTTGGTCGAGCCAGCGTGATGATGAAGGCGTGATCCTCCAGTCACGCAGTTCCCGTTGCCTGACGAACAGGAAGATGGAGATGAAGACGACGAAAAAATCTTCCTCGGCGGGTCGCCGTCTCGCAGCTCCGTGTCGGATTCCTCACCTAGGCGCTCCGCTCCGTCTTCAGGAAGAATCCTGGGGGGTCCGTCGGCATAGTGGAGCACACCTCCGGTGCTCAGGGACGGGCTCTGGATGGGACCGCCTCGACCCATTGGTCCTGTCAAAGGACTGTTGCTGTGTGGAAGAGGTGATAAAGAAGCACCATTGTGGTCCTCAGGGTGGGGACCTCCATTCATTAGCCCTGAGCCACATGAGTATCCTGCAGAGATGGAACAGTCTAAGGTCAGACCCAAACAAAGAACATATCTAAAAGACGTTCTGAATTTAAATAAGATATGCAACATCGGACTCAAGTTGATAAATACACATATAATTCAGTAAAAATCTGCTGAAGAACCGATTTGAGAACTTTACAAAGTTTACACAGTTTAAATACCTAAAAATCTAATATTTTTCCAAGCTAAACTAACAGGCGGCACTGACAGCACTGTTCTTTGTATATGTTACTATAGAGTGACGAAATCTTAACATTACAAGTTTTTGCATCAGTAAATTCTCAAAAAATGTCATCAGAGTAACGACAAAAGATGTAAAAAGACATTTAAAAACAAGTTTGTACAGGTTTCGGTAAGCTAAATGTCAGTAGGGCTATAAATAAATATTTATAAAGCATGTAGTTATCAGTAGTTTAGCAACAAAACTGATTTATGAGCAACTCTGATTGATTATCGAATCATCCTTACCATTGGTCTGACCTGACTGAGACACAGGGCTGGGAGTATTTCTCTGAAATGGTAAAAGACAGAAACAAATATTTAAACTGACTATAAACAGTAGCAATTTAACACAAGTATTAACTATTTGAAAGTGAACAATTATTGATACTAAAAGTCAGGCAGAGATGTCTAGGTATTGTAATGTAGGAACTGTCAACAGAAAACGTACAAGTCTCTCAGCCCGACTGGGCAGCACCACACTGGCCAGCGGAATGCTGACTGGAAGTTTACTGGGATGGACAGTACTCAGAGGGATGCTGATGGGAAGGCTAGTGATGCTGTCACCCTGAACTGACGGGCTCCTCTCCTTACCGACCTGGAAAACAACAAACACCATCAGTTTCGTTTTGTTTACTAAAGCCAAATACATTTATTTCAAAAATATTTTTTTTGTAGGCAGAAATTTAAATTTCTCTTCACCACTCGAGTCAAAACCAGCTTTAAAAACTGGAGAAATATCACCATCAATATGTTTTCACTGCTGTGCTCAACTGAAGTTAAAGCTTTATTTAGTCAGGAGATGGCAGCATTGACAAGACAAATATTTCCTGCTCCAACAATCAGTTTACGCTTTGAATTCAGCTATTTGATTTAGGTGTTTGAGAAGAATGGAAGGATCTCAAAGATTTCATAATACAAAAAAGAGTGAAATAGTAAAACAACTGAAAAGTCACAAATAAAAAAATCAGTTAAAAAAACAGAGAAGCTAAATTTTTACCCTGTCAGAGATTTTCACATTACACTGAGAATCAGATGAATTGGGAGAAGGACAGTTTTGCTTGGCTCCATGAGGGGAGTTAACACCTCCCAGTTCCCTAAAAAAACAGAGAGATAAATTCAGAAGGTGGCCGACATCTTTCTTACTCTGTGTAAGCTTTTAGGAGAAGCCCACCTGTACGTCATTAGGCCCGATCCTCTTAAGTGAGCAGAGGCCGTGGGGTCTTGGTTCAGGTGCCTCCGTAAGGCAATCTTGGCAGGGGAAAAGCGAGTGTAATCAGGCTGGGAGGAGCTCTGCTGCCTCTGTCGCGCCTCGGAGGCGGCAGCGGCCACCGCGTCGTGGTCCGGAGAGATGGGAAGGTAGCGAGAAAGCTCGGCTTTTGCATTAACCCGGTCGAAGCACGGCGAGCCCGTCCCGTTGACCGAAAGCTCTGGGCTGATGCCGTTCAGTGCTGGGGCCGACGACAGTCCGAGCCTAGAAGAGTCCATGTCGGTGGAGCCTCGTGACTCCAGACTCTTCCTGTAGGGGGAGCTATCACGAGGGCTGTAGGATTTGAGCTGCAGCAGCTCCTGTTGCCTTTGACTCTTTTCCAGCTCAACGATGCTAATCTGGAAACAAACAGCAGGGGGAACCATTAGGAAGGACAAAATGCATTCACCAACAGCCATGCGCTCAGGAATTACAGTTTAGGTAAAAAATAAAATAAAAGAAGAAGAGTCATGTAGTGACTTTTGTTTTCACAGAAATGTGAAAATTAAAACAGAAGGTGAATAATATTAAACATTATCTTGCAATCACCATTCTATTGAATGCAAATAGAGGATAAGTAAACATTGCTGTTTAAAGTGTGCATTGAAATGTTTAATTACTTGCTCATCTGAAATTTATTGTAAATTTAAATGCTTCTAGGAAATCTATTAAGGGTTTAGCATAAAATGTATATTTATGTCAGGTTTTAATGTGTAATCTATTTAATATCTTAGTATAGAACCCTATGTGGTTTTTCCAATCAAATAAAAATCAATGCATAAATGAATGATGATATTTTCTGTCCAAACAGGCCAATGAGGTTGAAATATAAAAGATGAAAACAATAACACTGTTTACTGAGGTCTACAGCTTATGTAACATATGTTACATAAGCTGCCATTATAAAAGCTGTCAGTCTAACAAAGACTGACTTTCAACATCTTAGTTTAGGTTGTGTGTGTTCAAACATAACACACGGCTTAAAAAAGTTATTTTTCTGGACTAAAAACGCAGAATGACAGGAGGGCTTGGAAAGGACGGTGAAGCTGGGGGTCATTTCATCGGCCGAAAACGATGTCCAAATATTGAGGCGTGGCGTTTACCTGCAACTCCAAACAGTGCTTCTGCTTCTCAGAAATCTGTCTACGCAGCGCCTGCTTCTCCTTCAACAAACTCTCCAAACACAGAGATCCCCAATCTAGCTTCAGCTCCTCGCATCGAGACTTGAGCTGCAAGTAACAAGCACAGCAGAGTTTTCCTCTGATATATTGGGAGCCAGCTCCTGTAACTTAATGGAGGTTAAAGCAAAGTTAACAGGCTCTGGGGTCTCACCAGAAGCAGACTGTGGTCCCTCAGGAAAACCATTTCTCTTTCAAGCTGCTTGGTTTGCTCTTTTAGCTGACAGTTGTGGGCTGATATCTCCTTCTGAGCCTGGATGAGGTCCTCCACAGTCAGAGCTTTGACTCCAAGCTGTTCACAAACAGATTTAGAAATAAATATATAATTCATACTGCATTAGTTTCAAGCACAAGTCTTCCTCCTGAAGCAGCTGGAGCAAAGAGGGGTATTCCTTCTAGGTATTCTAGGAATCACAGTGTTTCAGTCCATTAGTCCAAACACCCTTAAATGTGAATTCTCCATTGTCTTTCTCACTATAACTTAGGGCTGCAATTAAGGATTATTCAGCAAATGGCTTTTTTATCTTTTGAGTCTGTATACTCCACTTAATCATTAATGGGTTACTAGATTAGCTGACCATAATTTCAATAATTGATTAATCATGATTAATCGTTTCAGCCCTACTGTGAATGAAAGTCATTTGCTTAATAATGAAGATCGACAAAATAATCATCAAAAAAGGTCTCCCAACGGGTTTAAAGGAATTTTGTTTTTAGGCGAGTTAAAGGCGTCGCTAAAGACAACAAAACAATTAAATACATCTTTGGTGGGAACATTACCAATTAGAAAGTACAGGAAAGGAAGTAAAAATAGATCATTACTGTGGACATCAAAATATTCTGCGTTCAGATGTGCCCATACCTCGTCTAGTTTGGTTTGGAAGAGTCCTTTAATCTTGTCCTTGTGAGACTGACACACCAAATGGAGCTGCTCTGCCTGTCCTGACAAATCCTTGTGTTTTTCCTGGGAAAAGAGTGGAAGACGAAAACAAGCCTGAGGTCAAGTGGAATATCAACCTTTACACCAAAATTAATGAGTCGAGGGAGATTCTTGTTGCCGGTGATGAAAACATGCAGAATGGCTCCAAGCATGACCATTTACCTTCTCCTGCTCCAAAAGCTGCTGCAGATTGGAGCGATACTGAGGAGTCTTCATGTGAGCCATAAACTGGAGGTACTGGACTTTGATGTTATCTGGAAAACACACGAGTTTAGAAAACATTTTTTTTTGCAATTTGATTCAGGAAATTCACTCTCGCTGGACAGTTATTCGCTATTGTTTTGAATGGAAATTTTATATAAATGTATATCAAGAGAAACCATCTAAAAAAACCACAGCATGCGAATAAAAGTGACCAGTATTAAAGAAAAGACTAGAATAAACTTTTTCAAATCATAATGTGTCTGTCATTATTAGCTTACCAAGTAGTTGTTGCAGACCCGGAGGAGTTGGGCTCATCAGCAGCTGACTGGAATTATAGTGCTGGACCTTGGGAGGTAGCTGGAAGAAGGGAGTCTGAGGTGCCCGGTATGCATCTATACACAAAAACATTTGCAATTGAGCCTAATATTGATTGTTATTACAACTTTCATTAGTTAGGTTTTTTTTTTCTTCTTCTTTTTGGTAAGGTAATATGCATCGTGTGTTAAGGATGTGTGACCCACTGACCCTGAGGTGGTGCTGCAGAAAGGGTCTTAGCATGCAGCAGATCTAATGCGCTCTGGTTCTTCTTGTTCTTCTCAGCAGCAGGGGTGGCTTTCTTGGGTCTGCCGCGTTTCTTGTTGTTTAGCTTGCGACCTTTGGCCAGCAGCCGAGTTCTTCGGGGTTTGGGAGGGGGCTTGACCACGGTCACCAGGCTAGGACGCTCCTCCTCACCACCGGAGTCCTGCTGTTGCTGCTGCTGGATGCAGACCGGGATTTATGTGAGTTCTCCGATACACATTCGTGATTTACACATAAAGTGTTTAGAGACACTCAACCAATTCATAGATTGAACCATTAATGGAAACGTTTGACCATTTTTCCAGGATCTCTCATGCGTGAGGTCAAACGCCGATGTTAGACAAGAAGGCTTGGCTTGTAGCCTCTGATCTTATTCATCCCAAAGGGGTTTAACATTTTCCTGGTAACTACCAAACCCAGACTTGCCCAGTTGATTGCCAGAGAGGTATGACAGGCATAATAAAAATGGGTCCTGGTCTTACCTTGTTTTGCTCCTTAAGTTTTGTGGGGGTGGTGTTATTGCTTTTGCTGTCCTTTGTGTCCTTTTGTTGACGTCGTCTAGCTGCCTCTTGCTCCTCCTAAAAGAAAGTAAAAACAATGTATCGTTTGAAAAAAATAAAAAAAACTTAAAAATACAGAAACAGCTCAAATTTTCTGATGCAACTCACCCTGAGTTTAGGATTCTTTAGACTGGCAAAATAGTTTTCAAGCTGAAACACAAGGCAAATATAGATATTAGAGAAATATGTTGTCACTACTTATACAGGTATTAATTTCATGCAATATTGGTTTTTCTATTCAATTCAATTCAATTTATTTAAACAGAGACAATTCATAACACAGTCCTTTCAGTTCAATCCTCCATACAATTTAATTAATCTATCTTAAATAGTTCATTATTTGAATTAATTTTTAAAATGTTTTCTGTCTAAGAAAACCAAGCAGATTGCATCGAGTCATTGACTTGCAGCATTCACTCCTCTCGGGTGAGCGCATAGCAACAGTAGGCAAGCGCTTGTTTTGTGTCGTTGACTTTGCAGCAATCCCTCATACTGAGCATGTATTTAGCGACAGTGGAGAGGAAAAACTCCCCTTTAACGGGGAGAAACCTCTAGCAGAACTCGGCTCAGTACGAGCGGCCATCTGCCATGGCCGACTAGGGGTTTGAGAGGACAGAGCAGGTACAACACAAAAAAACAGAAGAACTGATCCAGGAGTACAGTCTATGTTGATGAAAAGTAAACAGTTAATTGGAGAAGAACGTTTAGTTGTTGGCAGCCTTATTTCAGCTGATGCTCTCCTCTAGGACGGTACCACAGCCAAACAGAGGACCGGAGCAGATGTAGCTTCTATTGAGAGAAACAAAACACTGAGAGAGAAAAATAAAGTTAAACAGTTGAAATAACAGCAAATAATGCAAGTAAATGGTAAAATGGTAAATGGACTGAACTTATATAGCGCTTTATCTAATCATTTTTTTGACCACTCAAAGCGCTTTACACTAGAGCCACATTCACCCATTCGCACTCACAAACGCTCACACATTTATACACCGATACGGGGTTAGGTGCCTTGCCCAGGGGCACATCGACATGTGGCAGGAGGAAATTGGAATCGAACCTGCAACTTTCCGATCACAAGACGACTACTCTATCCACAGAGCCACAGTCGCCCACACATAGCACACCACACTACACTGTATTGTATACTTTCTCTTACTGAAAGTAGCAAAGTGAGGAAAAGTGGTTAGTTTGTCCTTCAGCAGCCTAAGCCTATAGCAGCATTGCTACAGAAATAGCTCAGGATAACCTAATGAGGCATGAAAGACGCAGGGAGAACCGTCTTTACAGAATGAATTCCTCTTTGCCGGATCGAGGAGGGGTGGGGGGGGGGGCAATGTGGTCTATTAGTGTTTCTATTAGCCTTTAAAAAAAAGGTAACAATTGTGTCACAATTTGAAGCCAAGTCACAGTTGCAATGGGATTTATGAGCCAATAAAAATAAAATGCCACTAACAACAGCTTTTTCCACCCCCTACTAGGCTTTAACAAGTTGCTGAAATGGCAAACAGACAGCTTTCTAATCAGCAATAATCTGTGAAAACCATTGTGTCTTTAACTGCTTTTATTCTCAGGACCGGTGACTGAATAAAACACAAGACGGCTCTGTGTTGGGCTCAGTCCATTTGTTGGCTCTAATGTATTACGCACTACTCCAATTTTCAGCGTTCAATATCTACTTTTCTGTAAATAAAGGGAAGAGATAGCATCAGGCGCTTACTATGGTGCGGTCTATGGTATGAAGGTAGTAGGAAACGGGCTTTCCAGTCCACGACACTGAGCCCCTCAATGGAGAGAGTTCCACCACGCGCATTATCGTGCCAATATCTGCAACACAGAAGCAACACATGTAACCAAAAACAGGAATAGAACAATGAATTGAGTGTTAAATGCAGAAATCTTACCGCTCAAGTTTCGACTGTTGATTCGAAAATTTAAAGGTGCAAAGGGTTTGGAGGACACAATTTTGCCTCCTGGAAAGAAAGGGGGAGAAACAAATGCAACTATAATAAATATGTGCATTTAATTAAATAAATAACCTGTATTCAGCGTCGGAAACACAATATAGAAATTAGTGATCAGGAAACAAAGTTCAGACAGCATTTCAACGCTGAAACAGAAGGGTTTAGTGAGATAAAATATAGTTAAAGTTATACAACACCATCCGCTGTTTTAATTTGCATATCCAACATTTACTAAACATTCGTCTTTATTCTTTTGCCTTTTTGAGCTATATAGCACACAAATAACGTTGCATATTGCAAATGCTGGACAGAAACATTCCATTACTTAACATTGAACTCTTCAGGGAGTAATAATTGGGAAATTTACTGAATATAAATTCAGTTGCCAAATTCTGTGGTTCACTTTATGTTTGCTCTATTGACCAAACATAAAGATTGGTCAATAGAGTTGATTGGCAGAAATAAACAAAAGTGTTTATGAATAAAGATACCAGAATTTTGGTTCAAGGTGGCAATTTCTTGTTTAGCATATGTTCAGCTTTATAAAAACAGAACCTAGTTTTAAGTGAAGAAAAAATTTCTTTAGAAATAAACACTTTTACTGATGTGAATGAATTGTTTTGGTAATCTAAACAGATTCAGCTGAGTCGTAGAGTTGCAAAAGCAGTGGAACATTCAAACCATTTGGTATATTTCAGCAAAACATAAGCTCAAAATCAAATACATGGTTGCTATATTGTTTGCTGAGGAGAACGTTAACACTCTTCTCTAAAGATCTCGGTAAAACTTTATTTGAATGGATGTGCATAAGACTGACATGACACTGTCATAAACATGACATAACACCTGTCATAAACATGAAGGACTCTTTATGAATGTTTATGACTGTTGTCATGAAGTGTCATTCAGTAAGTAATGACACTTTAATGCAAAGTTGCTCTAAACGTTGCATTGAAAGTCCATTAAAATGCCAACTTTGCACTAAATTATCAGAATTTACAAAATCATGCAAAGTCGGCACTTTTAATGGACCTTTAATGCAACTTTTAGAGCAACTTTGCTTTAAAAGTGTCATTATTTACCGAATGACACTTAATGACCACTGCCATAAGCATTCATAAAGACTCCTTTATGTTTATGACAGGTGTTATGTCATGTTTATGACAGTGTTATGTCATTCTTATGCACACCCCTTCAAATAAAATGTTACCGAGATCTTCTCTCTCAGTTTACAGCTGTGCTTGGACATAAACACATCTATGAGTGTAATTTATACATGGAAATAATGATATCATATAGATATGTAATATCTATATAACTTATAGATATTACATTCATGCATTTCAGTGGCCATAGAAAATTTATTTATCACGTTTATGTATCGTTATGAAGTCAATAAAGTGTTTACTGATACAAAAATCCATTGTACATCTTCTATCTAATTGAAGGAAGTCGGCCCAGATTTTTTTTTTTTTAAATCAACAGCTCCTACTGGAGCAGCATCACGCAGGGCAAGGACTTCAAAGCCGCTTGTTGTAAAATAAATGAACTTACCCTTCTTCAAATCGTTCTAATTTGCTGTCAAAATCCATTTTTACCACAAGAACCAAAATGTTGGAGATCTGATCCACCAGAATCTCTCACTTTGTCTTTTCTCTTGTTCGCAAGCATTTTCAGCAAAAGCCACTGATATTTACTGAACAAAAACTACAAAAACAGACCTCTTTGGTTGTGACTACATCTTAGTATCTATAAAAACTGACAGGTCTGATACTTTCATGACTCGATCGCAAATGTAGAGGCTGTCGATGTAGCGGAGTCAGGCTGTCTTCATCTGCCTGTAACGTCCCGCTCTGAGGTAAGTAATATCTTCTTCGGTTTTTAAATTACGATAGCACGGATTTTCACAAAATAAATGTTGAGAAAAAGTTGATTTTGGAAGCCCTGGCACATCATTGTCCGCAAAGGGTTCATTGAGAACTTACCTTCCTTCATGTTTGCAAAGCGCTCCTTCAGCTGGTGATCTACTTCTGGACCAAAGGCAAAGTTATTCACAAAAATAATACTGGAAAACAGACAGAGAAGTACATATTTTAGAATTTTGGTCCACACAAAGAAAAGTTAAATCAATCATTCATAAAAGAGATTTTAGAAAATAATAACAGAGCATCATTTTGTACACAGACGAGAGTGACTAAAAAAACTGTTGATTTCCAAAGATTAACAGACAATGCTAAATCCAGCTCATTGTCACAAGGGATCTAAATAATCACAAATGAAGAGGAGAAGAAGAAAAAACAAGCTTACATGTTATTACAAAAATCTACAACTGTCTCAAATATAAATCATGATCACTCCAGCTTGTCTACATGTATATACACAAAAAATATTAACAAGATTTAACTGCGTAAATGACAAATAAATATAATGAACTGAATCTGAACACTAACCCTAACTTTTCCACACTCAAAAAGGAATGAGTTAGACTTTCTCGTAAAGTGAAAAGGATACTCCTCTGCTTAATTATTAATATTTTTATTGAAGTGTCTGTGAGCAACCCTGTATGGAGCTTTACCTTGTGGTGGCTATCCTTTCTTTCCACTCTTCAGACAGAAAATCGCCTCTCTCCAGCTGAAAAAACACAATATAGAAAAAACCCTGAATACATATTGGAAATAAAAAAATAAACCTCTGTCAAGTAAAACAAATAGCATAGAACTTACAGTGTACTCCCCATGCTTCTTCCCATACCATCTCATCCACTTTTTAAACTCTGTATCCATGGACTGAAAAAAAAGACATTTCTAAATCATTAAAAAAATAGGTTACAAACAGAAAACAAGATTCTTTTATTAATATTCTGTAAACTAAATTCAGTCAAATTACTATTAAAAAGATGCCGGTCAATGAACAACTTTTACAACAATCTGGAGGTGACTCTCTCCATAAACACTTTGCATTGGCCACAGTCAAGAAAAACCTTCCACAAAAGAGGTAAACCGAATATTGTCATTGCTAAAGAAACTGCCAAGTGCTGACTCAGAGGCCCATTATTGTCTCACTAATAGTCTCATCCAATCTTTTAATAACACAAATCACCATTTTTCCAGAGACTAGCTGTAAACAATCACCCTAATGTTACTATTTTAATTTATTAACAGCTTAAACAACAAGAGTGTTTGTAAAAGCTTCACAACACCAATCAGCTGATGTCTCATCTGCACCAGAAACCAGGATTTATGCAAACAGTTTAAAGCAAGACTAATTAACACCCTTGTTGATGAGAAAAAACAAACACAGTTTAAGAACCTATTTGGAAATGACCTTTATAGACTGAGTGAATAGTATTGACTGCGAGCGTAGCTCTATGCAGCGCACTGACCTACTTAAAATCCATGATGGGTGACATCGAAATAAGCTGCAGGAAGAGAGGGGATTGTGTTATTCTGACACTAACCCAAATTGTTCTTGTTTAAACCCAATGTGTTTTCTTTTCTCTTAAATTAGACAAAACATATTTTTAAACATGACTCTCACAGAATTTTTATTAGCTGTTTGCCTTCATAAACGTTCCACTGGCTCATGACAAAACCGGTTCAGAGTAGGGAATATTGAAACTATTTGTTGACGTGTGCTGGAGCCAGAGTTTGAGGTGGACTGTTGTTCCACAAATCCTCTTCAGATGAAAACAAATTTAGACTTTTTTTTTTATTTGGAAATCACAGTCTCCAAGTCTGGAGGAAGAGCAGAGGCACAGAATTCAAGTTGCTTGAGGTCCGTCGTGACATTTCTGGTCAGTGAAAACAAGGGGAGCCATTTTATCTGGTGTTGGTCCACTGAGTTCTTATAAGCCCAAAATTAGAGCAACCGTCTATCAGGAAGTTTCAGAACATTTCATGGTTCTACACCACGCAGCAGCACTGAGACAGGAATTCATGGAAAAGGAATCTGGATGTTCTGCAGGAAAAATCTAGTTCTTATTGGTTTGCTGCTATATTCAAATTATCTGAGTGAACTTTGAGTTTTCATTGGCTACAGGACATAATCTTGACAATGAAATTAACTAAACATTTGAAATATATTTCTTTATATGTAATAAATCTTGATAACATGAGTTTCACTTTTTGAATTTAATTTCTTAGATTAATTTATTCAAAACAGTAATAATCCCCCCCCCCCAATTGAAAAGTTATATGGACAGAGTGGTAATTACAGTTACCTCTGCATAGCTAGCTGGAGTGTCTGCTTTCTCTATTCCATAGTAGTGTTTACAGTTTGTTGCTGCTGCAACCTGCAGCACCACCTGCCCCACTCCTGTAAACAAAACGATTCAATGCTTTATCAAATGCTCTAAATGTTTAAAATCAGTGCACTCGTTAGGACTGAAGCATTAATCTAAAGCGGGAAAACCAACCACTGCCAAGGTCAACGAATGTGTCTTCTTCCATCATTTCCATCTCATCGATGATCTGAGCCACCAGGTCGAAGGAGGTCTCTCCATACACCTCAGGGGAGAAGGGTTCGTAGTTGTTCAGCTTCTCGGGGTCAGTCACTGAGTGGTTGTACACCTGCTGTAGGATATGTCTCAGCAGCCCGTTGGAAGGACGCTTGTTTAGCTTCATGGGCTGGGTAGTCCCCTTCCACTGCAACCAGATGTTTTGTTTTTATCAATTAATTTGCCACACATCAGACTGAAGAACATATCACTTCCTGAAAATACGACACGTGTTGAAACTATATGAACAAAACTAAAAACAAAGTGACAAAAAACACTAAAGAGTCCTTGCTTTGATATTTTGTTTGAAGTCTTGAAACTAGAATATTAACGGGGGGAGGGGGAATTTATCAGATAACACTCAGGTATAGCTGAGATTGAAAGAAGTCATCACACACAGACACAATATTCCCCACCTGCTTGTGACTAATACTTTCACTCCACCTACAGAGTAGTGAGAAAGTTCCCACATGTAGACTCACCAGCTGGTGGATGCTGTCAATGGCCCTGTTGTACTTGTCACAAAGTCTCTGCATGCTCTCAAAGCTGCAAGAAAGGCAACATGGACCACATGGTCATCATATGACGATGGGATTACAAAGTTCATCTCAGCTTCTCTTCTCTGTAGTTAGCATGACTGTTTGGTATTTAATGCTTATATCAAGGGTTTGATTTATTTCACATCAATGTCAATTTTGAAAGTGATGCAACCAAAGACTTACCTCTTGGTGTCATAATCGATGAGAACATAATTTTCCATTGCAAGTTTGAGGTCAGGGATTTCCTCACACACCCACCTAAAAAAAAAACACCCACACACACAAGATTATCACTAAATTGATTGCGACACATGAGTTGATCGGGAGAACGTGGGTGTGTTCAGTGAGTGGGTGGGGGGACTGCTGGTGATGTCACTTACCGAATGGTCTCGATGATTTCGTGAGCAGCATCGTGGTGTTTATCCTGAAAGAGAGAGGCGACGAGGCATAATGAAACCCCGAACATGACACACGGCTCCATTTGACATATCGAATTTAATTGGATAACAAATGACCAAAATGATTAAAAGTTCAAGAAAACAACAGTCCAAACAAAAATATGGGTATTAATTATATAAGACATGGGATGTTGATTATAGTATTTTGCAACTCCAGTGAAATACCCACAACATCTATTATGTCTGATTCATCCTCTCGTTACAGGAACTCGAAGCAGAAAACACAGCCACCTCAGACATAACTATAAAGTTACTAAGGACAGACTTGATTTCTCAGGAACACTTTGTTTTACCGAAATCGAGGTTCTGAGTTCTAAACGCTGCGTGACCGCACAAAACAAAACTTAAAGCTGCATAAACAATGTCTCAGAAAACCAAAGCTGGGCATTTTCCAGACTCAATATCAGCGAAGTGTTGAGTCAAAGGAAGAACAAAAGCTGTAAAAACCTTCAACAAAAAAAAAAAAAAGAAAGAAAAAAACCCGAAAGGCACGTTAGCCATTCATTTAGGTTACCATGTATCTAAATGGGGACAGAAAAATCTGCAGACATTGTCCCCACCAGACCCTGAGAGTTTTGGCATCTCGCCCACTAAAAATATATATCAGATGTGGGCATTAAAGGCAGCTTGAGTGCATCCAGATGGCCAAATATATTATCAGTAAGCACCGCAGCACCTAAAATCCTGCCAAGTATCACATCCAAGGGATAGAAATGTTGCACAGATGGATGTTGCAGAGACAACTGCATTCAGGATATTATACAGCATTATTCAGTACACACACACACACACACACACACACACACACACACACACACACACACACACACACACACACACACACACACTGAATTGCCTCACGCAGAGGAGAGAGGTGTTAACACACACATCTCGTATTTAAATGAAACAGAGTTAATTCAACACAGTGGGACCCGCAGAACATTTTATTCATGTTTATTTATTTATTGGGTTCTACATAATGTCTTGATTGAAGGAGGTGACTGTATAACTTATATAACCTGGAACCACAACGATCATTGGCATAACTGAACTAAAGGCTGGCTTCACTTTTTAAATTTGAAATGTTATTTATTGATCGATAAGACTAAAGTTGATTGATAATATCAATCGACTAATGATTAATTGATAAGTGAACATTTTCTCTCATATCAAGAGGGTCTTTCTTTAACATAAAGGTCCAATTTCTTTATATAATATGCTAAATACAAAGAAAGAAGCACATTATATTTTAGCATTTTTTTGTGACAGCACAGCTAAATGAGTGCCATTAAGGTGATTACAAGAATTAAGAATCTTGTTGAGTGTTTCCATTTCAAACCAGAACTTCATGCAGTGCATTTTCCACCCCACGCCACAATCTGTTTGGACCATTTCACTTTCCTGCTCTGGGATGCCTCCGCCACAATTATTTCCCTTCTAACTATCAGCTGGTTCCACTTAAGAAACACCAGCAGGGCCCTCTACTGGATGGTGGCCACACTGCAACACTAAGAAAGGACTGTGTAAATGGAAGTTATTACTCTAACTGAACTAATTTTGATCTAATTAGCCAAAATTTGACAATCAATTGCATTCGTTTGCATCCCTAGTTTAAATACAGAATGTTAATATTTATATCAGTTACTGGGACAGCGGTGTTTTCTTTAGATGTTGCACAAGGCCCGCCCAAAACCAGATAGGCCAGAAGCCAACTGTAAGGTAGTATCAGCAGACACACAGATGTGGATGTATAGGAGGAAAAAACAGGATGAAACCAGATGAACCAGATCAATAATTTAATTAAGACATTTTTACATGGGCTTGGTTCCAACACCACCTCTTATTCTCCAACAGTCAGAGCAAGCAGCACGCATATCAAAACACAGTCAGCAATGTGTTCATGCTCTGTTGGTGAGATAACGAATCTCAACTACTGTGGGTGGAACATGTTTTTAAAGAGGCGGTTCTGTAGTTAGCTGCAACAAATTCAAGACGAAAACCTCACCAGGAAATTTGATTGGAACAAACACTTTAATACAGATATTGGTGCAACAAGCCATTTTGTTCTAGGAATACATCAGAGCAGGAGCACATCTTCCTCCCTGCAGTCCTGACCATATGGACAAGTGAGGAGGGAGAGAGAGAAAAGAGGAAGTGTTTCCCTTTGAAAACAGGAGGAGAGCACCATATGGCTTCAGAACTCCACATGAATCAGCTGCTTCCAATTCAACTCATGACAACACGTCCCGATATAAAACTGATATTTATTTATATATATATATATATATATATATATATATATATATATATATATTAAATTCCACACGAGAGCGTGCATGCTGTTAACGTGGAGGCGGAAAATGCGAGTGACTCAGTAAGCCAAGAAAACTCATTTGGTGCATATTTTGATAACGAAATAAACCGTCTGACTGAGGAAACTGAAAGAACTAGATTGACGAGGTAGACTACAGTGTGGGCGGAGAGAAAGGAACTACAAAGAGACCCCACTCAGGCATTCGGAGAAGTTCAAGCGCTTTCAGTCAACACATAGCGTCTCACCATAGTTACTATAAATGTGCACTCGCACCACTAAAAAACACCACAAAACTGTTCCCAGCTTTGCTTTCCGTTTCTACTGAGTGAGCGAATTGCTCCAGCTTCTGACATGCAGACAGCTACTTAGAAATACTACAGAGAGAGAAAAAAAAGCAACTCTCTTTCACAGCAAAAGTAAATACCAAATGGAAACGGACTGGTTAGAAATCAACAGATTGCAAAGAACATGGAATAAAACGCAAAAGTGAGCTGTTCCTTATCATAAGCTCTAAAAGCTGAAAACAGCCTTAGCTGGTCTCCACAGTCACATGTTGCAACTAATTTTAAAATTCATAACCTATTTTGTAGTTCATGATATTGAGTGCACAATGCTTTTCTAGTCTAATAATTGCAAGTGTATTGGCAGCTACTTGCAGCTCTTAGTGTGTGTTTACACTAAATCTGATCTGATTTTCTTTGTTCTTTTCTGTACATGATTACCCTGATACACATGGAAATGTGTTAATCATTACTAAAAAAGATTTGAATTACTCAAACAAGCTTTATTATGAAGTGAAACATAAAAAAATGAAAGAGAGTAATATCACAGCTTAAATATACCATGAGTAAATTATTGGTTTTAAACGATTAATATATGTATAAGCAAACAATGGAAAAAATAAAATGCATACACTGAGAGTGCATCTCTTCATAACCAAGGAATGGATACAGAATAAATTAATTGAGGCAAATGCAAACCTTATTTGTACAAGCACTGTCCAAATTAATGTGTCTATTTCTTTGTAGTACTTTTAGGTAAGTGAAAGAGCCGGTTACCGAGATTAAAAACTTTTTGTAAAAATTGTTGACCAAAAACATTTTTACACCTGGAAGGGGACAAATAAAAGATGCCAACTGTCCAAAATTTTATAGCTTTTTTGATAGCCGCTGATTAAAAACCAAATTCCACAGCTTCGGTTTAATAAACAAACAGTTAAGTTTAGATTTGTCAGACACAATCTGTGCACCGTTTCGGACAGTTGTGCTTTAACAAGCAGAGATAATATTCAAATTGCCATTCAAAACAATTCATTTCAGCAGAAAACAACTTAATTTGCTGTTTATTTCGATCCAGAGTTACAAAACCAAGTAATCAACTCAAACTGATGACGACTATGGTTAACAGATGAGTTCCATTAAAGCACAAATTAAATAAGTGATACATTTTTATTCAAAATATGATTTATTTGAATCTTGGCAAAGTGTTGCTTACCATCGCAATTATGCTACTTTAGTGGTGCAATGAGGCAGCTTAACTCATAGGAGAGATGACGACTCAAGTTTGAGACTTGAGTTGAGTCACAAAAATAAGTTCAGACACACCTTTGATCTGTGACCTATAGACTGTGGACTCCAGGTAAAAGACTCTAGTCTTTGTAACAGAGTTTATCTCATGTGATGAAGAGTGAAAGGAAGCAACAAACAGCATCTGCTGTACAGGTTTTACAGTGAAAGGATGTCCTTCATCTTATTTTTAGAGCAGTGTTTGTGCTCGTCAGACTCTACAGTCTACAGCGTTAGATCCATTTACAAAAATCCTTTTTCAGACAGTTTTTTTTTGTCGCCTGTCATCATTGCCATGTATATTTGAAGATATAAATCACTCATCCACAACTCTAAATTTTATCAAAATCAAGTATGGCTTTGACAGACACAGTTTCAGTCATGTTTCTGATCTCCAATCCATCTTTTTTGCTTCATCCAACTTTCTACACGGACATGTTGCCTCTCTTAAACTTAAAAGTGCAACTTTAATGAAAAATTGGTGTCTTCTTCCAACACTGTGTGCGTACTTCTCTCTCTTCATAAGGATTGACCTTACTACTAGCATAGAGAAGTGGGTGGACGCCCCTTTGAATGCATGCTCTCAAAGCTCTCCAGCTTTCAAACTAATTTTTAGATGCACTTCAAAGGAGAGGCAAAGAGAAAAATGCACTCTTTTTGTGTTCCACCCAGCAAAATCTAAAGTTAGAAATACCAGCAGCGTCTGAGCTTTTCTGTAAGAGGAACAGAGCTCAGGTTTCATCCAGAGTGCAGCCAGGCTGAGCCCGTCGCTTGTGCTGACCCACTGACCCACTTTCTGTCTTCTGTTCCAGAAAATTACCAAGGAGAGCAAGAAAAGAGGGAGAGGACAAATTAAGAATACAAAAAAAAGTTAAAGAAAAAAGAGGCGACGTTCATAACAACCACAAACTATCGGGACTGGAGAGCCACAGAGAGGATGGGAAACGGGATGTTTTTGAGGCCTGGCACAGCAGCTACAGCTAAGCGCTAACGGCTCGGAGTTCCCAGCTTCCCGCTCAATACTGCCCGCCTCTACTACGCTAAACGTCTGCCAAACATAAAACCTGCATGCAAACACAAAACTTTTATACAGCTACTAACGACATCTACACACCAGATGTACTATATGCATCGTACCGCGTGTAACATTTACACTTACGGCATCAAGCCAGGTGGCTAAAAAGCAGCATGAACTAAAGGCTTTCTTGAAAAAGTCATTTGTATAGTAGACATAAACCCTCGAGTTCAGAAGCTTTAAGTTGTATGCAAAGGCATGAAAATGACTGTGTGCAGCAGAAAGAGAAGCAGTAGGGGGAGGTCACCTGCTAAAACGAAGACGGCACACAGCAACACCAGCAGCCGGCTGCTGCTAAAAATAAACACCGTCTGACAAGCCAGAGACAAAAAGACCAGAAGACCCTCCCCTCTCCCTCCCAGCTGTGGCGCTGACTGATGCATGTTCAACTCCGCCTGAGCACGCAACACAGAGCAAACTCTTCAGTCAATCTGTCAAATCAGAGTGACGCAAGGTGGGCACAGGGGCTTCATGCCGCACACTGTTTGCCTCTGTAACTCATGCGGCCCACAAGAACAGATGACTGAAGGGGGCTTACACCCGACTACTACTCTGACTCAAAACAACCAAACAGTAGCGTGAATTTGCACAAACTAAGCTAAAGAGCTCCTCTCGCACCTCTTCAGAGATGAGCAACGCGCTTACAATGACGAGGAAGTCAACTTGACCTCGAACGGTTGGTTTCACACTTTGAATATAGAATTAAAAGTATGTCAAAAAAAAAAGAAAGAAAGAAAGCTGCATAAATATTTCCGTGAAGGTGAGTGGCCAGCGAACAATGTAGCGTGTGTTTAACAGCACTGAGACACCAGTGTCTCTTTTAGATGTCGTTTGAGGCCTCCTACTGTCTCCGCCCAAAACCAGATGGAAGCAGGAGCTGCAACACTTGGGAGGAGGTGGACTTCATATGGAAGTGTTTACAAATGCACACATGGTGTGGAGATGGGAGCGAACACAAAAACAAGGGTTAAACTGGACAGACAGATCTGGATGTGGTCCTAACTATGCGCCTTGTTCTCCAACAATGGGAGCAAGCGCATTAAAAGCCAGTCAGCAATGTGTTTGTTGTCTGTGAGAGAGTGAGACAACTAGTCTTAAATTAAGTGGGTGTGGAACATGTTTTTACTAAAGAGAGTTGCTTTAGTTAACAGCAATAAATTTAACAAAAGAAAGCCTAACAAGTAGGTTTGATTGGAACAAACACTACAGAACAAATATTGGAACAAGCCTTTGCTTTCTAATAATATATCACAGACCTGACCATATGGACAAGTGAGGAGGGCGCAGAGAGAGAGAGAGAGAGAGAGAGAGAGAAAGCGAGGGAGAGCTTTCCTCTAAAAACAGGAGGGCGATCGCCGATCGCCGTATGAATCAACTCCATGTTCACAAATTCCATAACAAAAGAAAACCTGCTGTTTCTAATTTAATCCATGGCAACTAGTCTCTATGTAAACAGCTATCATGCAGATCGGAAAAGACATTACATTCCTGGCATTCCTGGATTCTGAGTTCAAACAAGGGACTGTGCAAGTTGACTGAAAGTGGAGGCAGCAAACAATAATGACTCAGTAAAAAAAATATATTTATATATATTTTGATCACGAAATAAACGGACCGACTGTCGAAACTGAAACAACTTGATTGACTAGATAGACTACGCTGTGGGTGGAGAGATAAACTACAAAGAGACCCTATCCAGGCATTCAGAGAAACTCAGCCCAGGCCGTCTCATCATATTTACTATAAATCTGAACTTGAGCCACTAAAAACACAACTGAGACTGAGCTGCAACCAGCTCCTGGTATGCAGACACCTACATGGAAGCCCAGCTGAGATGAAGGACTGCTTTTCTCTAGCATAAGGAGCAATGCATGAGAAAGGCTAGATAAGACATCAACTTCACCGAGTTTAAAATATAAAATAAATGAGTAGTTCTTAGTCATAATGATGTTACTAAATGGCACAAAAAGAATATGACAACAGCAATGGCATAAATAAAGATAGATATCAGAGATGCTGTACACATACACTCGTTAAAACAACATTCATTCATTTGGTATTTTGCTGACTAGACAGGAAGTTGTTTTGACCAAAACCAGAAGTCAGGGGCTAAAAATGATTTCTTTCTATGCATGAAGTACAACACGATCTATGCTGGTTTTACAAATCAAACATGGAAAATAGACGCTAATGTTAGAAATACTTATGTCCGATCATTCTACAAGTAAAAACACGTATCAGAAGAGGAAAACCACATGAGAGTAAAATGATCTTGAACGGGAAAAACACCCTGGTTCGATCATTTTAGACAATATTTCTATCTGACAGTGTTCAACTGGATGTCACCGGTTACTACACCCAAATAACCTCGTTACTCAACCTAAACTACAATTACATCTCCTACAGCATAGAGTGTAAAATGTTTTATTTTCAAAAATCTAACAGCAGACGGGAGAAAAACAATCTGCAACTGTCAGATCAGTGTGTCCCAAGTCCCCGGACGAGCCACATCTTCTTCTGTTACCCAGGGTTAGCCCAGGGCTAACATAGCTAACAAAGACAACATCAAGACACTAAACATAAATTTGTCCCAACTTGGTGCTGAAGGGTATCACTTACGTATACTGGTAACGGCCAGGGATAACCAGCGGGTTCCGCTCCAACCGGCGATTTGAGCTTTAGCTCCAGCTTTTCTCCCATTCTCCACTCTGATAGAGAGCTAACTAGCTCCTGACTGCTCTGTTAGCCAGCTGCTCGATAAGCGAGCGACTCACAACGGGAACATTTTGTAAGAGGGGAAAAAACGGCGAAAACTTGACAAATAAAAACGACCTCCACACTCGCTACGGGAAAAATACACACGCGATGAGGTCCGGTGTGTACAAGAATCCCGCTCGTTTTAATATTAATTAATAAAACGCCTATTATGTGCTCACTGGCAGGAACATCTCGTCCGTTTCGCCGCCATCTTGCCCGGCATGAATAAATATGGCAGGAGGCCACTGGCACGAGAACACTGTGACGACTGCGCGTGGGCCAAAAAGCAACGAGCACGAGCGCCATACAACTGTTTCCGAACTGCGTGAGGGACGTGACATCACAACTATTTTCCAGATAAATACCCGAATAGTTTATTTGCGTGAAACTGAAATATTTCACAATGTGTAATTTCCATTCATTTAAAGTAATAAAATCTGATCATTAAAAACATGCAACAACAAACTTGAAACCAGCTGCAAATTCCATCGAGTGAAGGTTTTTTTACTTATTATCCTACCTATTAAATATATTTTTATATAAGAGCCATAAATAATAATAATAAGATATATTAGAGGTAAATGTGTCAGCCAGAAAAAGGAAAAAAAATAGCAATTTTATTAAATAGGCTACAAAACAACCTACAAAATCATGAAACAAACAAATTTAGACTAAAATACCAAACCAGAAAACACAATAATACAGTGAATATGCTTTGTAAACAAATTAAAAAGAAATTAATCTACTTTATTTATATAATGGCAGCGTATCAATACAATCTAAAGATCAATATGTATGAGCTTATACATCAAACCAATCTTTGTTATACCAGTAGAACACATCCATAGTGCAACTGATCGTAAATCCAATGGTAAGTACAAAGTATGTGCTGCCTGCTTGTTGATCTATTGAACGCTTTTAATTTCTAAAGCACACATTGTTGTTCAGTCATGTTGGTGTGAGCAAAGGGCCCATTAGCCTGGTTTAGAAGATACTTTTCAGACAGATCACATTGTCCTTCTCCAGGTGGATATTAAACATTTTAAAAAGACCCCCCCCCCACCCCTGGCCTAATTTTTGCTCCCCTTTAATTTTTCATTTTATAAATAACAAAGAAGAAATATACTGTCATTCCAAAACATCGGAATGACAGTTTATAGAATAAATGTAAACTGCACTATGCAGATGGCACCATACATGCTTTACTCAGTCGACAATATTCTCAGGCAATGTTGTTTGCACATCAGATGACTTCCAGTTGCTGCCAGCTTTGCCATTTAACTTAAAGGACATTATTAATATAAAAAAACACATATTTAATTAAGCATAATTTTAATGAACTCATTCCCTCTTTAGATGATGTATTGAGAGAGAGAGACCATACTGAAAAAATCTTATTCTTCAAATCTTAGTATCTGGCCAAATGGTTGTTTGTCTAAAGTGAATACTAAACATGCAGCTAAAAATCTGAAAGCTAGACTGTGCTTTTGTTGTCAAAATAGGCTCAATTTATTGGTAAAGAAAAACTTGTATAGGCTGCATCTTTACATTTTTTCACTAGCCAACTGCTTATTAGACAAACCATTTACTTCCTTCATGTACATTTTTATTTGTTTTAAATTATAGTGTTAAAGTCATAATATAGGCCAAATATTATGACCACCTGCCAAGTAATGTGCTGATGCTGGTTTTGCTACTGAAACAGCTCTGATCTGTTTAGATGTGGCCTCCGCTTGACTCGTGAAGGAGCGCTTTGCTGTGGTATTTGGCACCAAGACGTTGTTAGCTACAAATCTATCACGTTCTGCAAGTGGCAAGACTGGCCCTCCATGGATTGGACTTGTTCATCCAGAACATCACAGATGCTCCATTGGATTGTGATTTGGAAAATTTGGAGGCCAACTCAGCATGGTGTGCATTTCAAACAATTATTGGTGACCCAAAGCAAAGACAAATATACAACAGGGCACTTTATCTTGATGAAAGAGGCCAGAGCGATCAAGGAAACATGTTTTTGTCTTTACTGGTCTGTGAATATACCGTCCCATACACAACAAACTCATTTACAGTGTTACTGATGCATTTCTCTCAGTGCAGCCTCAATGCACCTTGGCACAGGCTCTCCGTTGCTTCTTTTTGACAGCTTGGAGTGGCAAGAGTGGCCTTTAAACTGTATGCAGTCTGTTTTGGTCTGACTTCAGCATTTTTGATCACATTCTACGCTCAGTTGTTGCAACAGGGAGAGATCTCAGACGGCAGAAATAGTCCTACAGAAGAAGTTCACCAGGACAAGGGAAGCACAGAGCAATTAAGGTAAGTAAAAAAGACAAATGAAACATTCCTATAAAAAATGTAAAAATACTATAGACGTTATCAGTCTGTGTGAAGTGTAATAAGAAGGTTACTGGGGGAGGAGTCAGTAAAAAAAAAAATACAGAGGCAATCTCTCGCCCTTATTTTATTTGATACTTTTCATAATGAAGAAAAATTCATGAAGAAATTCAATAAAATCAGCACTTTGACCTTATTGAGCTCAGTAGAGGGAACATAGACGACCTTTGGAAAATGCAAACACAAGAAGAAGGGATCAATGTGCTTGATCAAAGGTCACAGCAGGGAACTAACGCACAAAAACACAAGTTAAACTCTGCAAAACAAATACTGACATCTGCTCTGACAATTTTCAGTGTTGCAATAGTTTACCCTCACAACAGATATCTGCTACAAAATCTTATATTTTACCAAATAAATTAGACTCACACAAAAAAAGAAGTTAAAATTCAAATTAGGTCAGTGGCAATCTGTTTTTCTACTTGACGCAACTGCAAAACACTGCAATGTGTTTTTCCTATCGTCAACTCGACCAGTAGAGTAAATTAGACGCAGCTCTTCTCACGGGCAGTTTTGTAGGTTGATCAAAATCAACGGCATTAACAACTTTGCGCAGTTGCTATTGATAATGAACACTTCCAGCATCTGCACGAAATCGATGAGTCATTTGTGAAGCAATTTAGTGCGATTGAATAAACTGCTCAGTGCCGCACAACAGCACACACTTTGGATGCTATATTAATTCACTAGGGGTTACCTGCACAGCTGTGAAACATCCACAGTGAGGTGGGTTTCATTTTAACAATCTGCTGCTCACCAAAATCTTGTCTTTTCATGCACAATCGCAGATTTTGCAGCAAAAGGCCATAGATTTGATGGCAATGGTATAAATAAGGATTACAAACATTAGGTAGAATTTATTTTTTTATGTTTTTTTTAAGAAGCTGACTAATTTAGTTTGCTAAACTAGAACAGAGTCAGTATTGTTTAGTGGCTTCAGTCATGTGCAGCTGGGAGTGTGAACTCCGATTGTAGTTCATCATACAACACTGGGAGTATCTAAGATATGATTTACTCAAACATTTCAAAACACTAGCATCATCAACCTAATATTGTTCCACTTTTGAGTTACAAATAAGTTCAAATCAGATGTGAACGTGACTTCATGAACGTAAAAAATACACTGAAATGTAATCCAAGACAAACGGGGCTCACAACAGTGAAAGCCTCACGTTAAACGGTCAAGATTAATAGAAAGGTAATATCTAAGTGGGGGCGGGGGGACACAATGTAAGGAGAATACAGAGTGGGCACAAAGGTTTAGATCTTCCACACACTCATAGCTTGGCTACAAATCACTGAAGCAGATTGTGATACAATCCCAGTAAAATTACCAGCAGTCAAACCTGGCAGTTTGGGGTCTCAATGATGCAATGCATTGCTTTGTGTTGAAATGCTGAGAGAAGCTCTGCTACTGGCTCTTTTATAAGAAAAAAAGTAAGAAAAAAAAATCAATTTGTCATGCTGTATTAGGACCTTTTGTTAAGAACTATTTAGCCTGGTCCCTGTCTAAGAGTTGAGAAATTTCACGACGACGTCCCAGAGCTTTACCCTTCTAGCTGCAGTCACATGTATATGCATGGACTTTCACTAATGCTTTAAAATATGTGAATAGATAGAAATGTCCTTGCCTGCTTGACACAAGCTGTGCATGAGGAAAATGTTGTTTTTTTTTATCATTACTTATTTGCTGTGTCGAAATCGATGTTCGCTTTCCTTTAAACTCCAGCAAAGTAACCCAAAGTCTAATGTACAGTTACTTTAAATGATTTGCTGATCAATTCAGTTGCACAAACAGAAACCAGCACAGAAATCCAGACAAAAAAAATTATGTTTGACAAAAAAAAAAAAAAAAAAAATCTTGGAAACACGGAAGGGGAGGGGAGCTCTGCTGTGTGTAAACATGTCAGTATTACATGGCGCTGTATGTTGGGGAGAAAGAAATGGCCGCCTGCCACGGTGAACTCGCTGACCGGGGCCCCTTCGGGCCCCCGAGCTGCTCGGAGGCCAACTTTGGGACGGGAGCCAGAGGAGCAGAGCTCAGGCTCAGGCTCAGGCTCAGCCAAGTGGAGCACAAGTTGAAGTGAAGATTTCTGGGATCTGTGTTGGATTACAGTCCTCTGCATGTTTTGTTACAAGAAAACAAACAAAAAAAAAAACAATATTTTTGAGATATGAGAAAATGGTGCTCAGATACGCATCCATGTAGTCCAGAGAGGTCAGCAAAAGTCTTTTTGTTCTGGGGTCAATAATTTGTTACATCTTACCACTGCGCTCAAGATGCAGCAGTGAAGGAGCCTGAAGGTATTTTTAAGTTTCGTGTGAAATCCAACACTCGCAGGAACAAACCTGACGTGACAAAGGCTACAATGTGAAACTGCTGCCATCTACAGGAAACAAGTTGCAACAGCATCCTCCTCACAGTGATTTTTGACCCGTAAGTCAGTTTTGAAAGCAGAGCTTGAAAAACAATTTTTTTGAGTTAAAAAAAGGACATCTAAAAACCGTCTCAAGTAAAAAAAGAGAAAGAAATAAAGAAAAAGTTGCACATCCTCTGCAGACATAGCATGTTTAGTCATTTTGTTGCAGCCAGAAACATCAATGTATTAATTGAGTATTTAAGTAATATACCGACACAAAGTAGAACTTGATTTTGGAATGACAGGACATTTATGGTTCTAATAATGTTCCTGGAAATGAGCCCTGCATTTATATGGAAATTCTCATCATTCTGGTACCCCTAAATAAACTGTGGCTCTCCAAACACGGCTAAAGAACAGTAAACGTTTGTTCCTCCTGCAAATGAAGCTGATGCAGATGGACGCTGTAATATATAAGGACAATGTTTTTAAAGAGAAGTTTTAATCTTATTAAAAAGAAAATGCTTGGTACAACACAGACATGGGCCCCAGCCATTTGTTGTCCTCTGCTGAAAACAGCATGGGTTTTGTTTCTGATGCTGACAATCTAGCAAACCAAACTAGACACCTTTAAGTAAAATTATTCTATCCTACTTTGACTAAAATATTGGTTGTGATCATTTCTGAGAGGGGAAAAGAGAAAATCACAACAAAAAAAATATGTTTCCAACAAAGACTAAAAGAAAATTTTGGCCTGAGGGAAAAACAAATGTTTATGCACCACTAGCTTAAATCGAAAGCATATTCATGTGTTACAATTGTGGCAAGACATGAAAACGGATGATCACAGAGTTCCTTTCATTCTGACAGAACTTTTTTTTATGAAAAATATGTACTTTTCCCTTCCGTTATATGTTCTTTTGTGCATCAGAGAAAATCCCAAATTACTTTGTAATTTGTGGTTGAAAAATGACAAGATGAGAAAAAGTTCAAGGGGAATTAATTCATTTTACAAGGCACTATATATTTAGTTTTCAAAATCCATAAAAAATTAGAGGGTCTTTCATTTTGTGAAATTAAATCAAATGCCTAACTGTGAAAATAAATACCACAACAACCAGTTCTGATTTTCCCACACGAGGGTGTTAAAGAGTTTTATTGAAACAAAAATCACTTTAAGTCCCAGTCCCTTATGGTTCTCAAAAGGAAAAAAAAAAAGTAGAAGAAGAAGCATACTTTGGATTTTAGCTGTGATATTTCATGACTAATCTTCAAAGCCCTCCTTGCTTTCACAGCAGCATGTGTATGATCAAAAAACAGAACAATACAACAGGTCATTTTGGCACAATAAGCTCATAACAGTGGCACTGTGCTGGCATGTCTTCACTGACAAGTTTGCTCTCCACTGGCTCAAAACATCTCGCATCCATCAACCCATCTGCAATGGATCTGGAGCCGTAACAGAGATGCGCTACAAACCAAACACAGCAACAACGAGGACAAAGGCATTCCTTGCTAAACCGCTGTGGTTCTGGGTTAAAGTGAAGTGTCGACTGCTCACGTCTCCGATCCAAAATCCGGATCCAGCGGCACATGATCCAACACCGTTCTGATAAAAGTTGATGTAGTGTTAACAGAAGAAAGAAAAAAAAAAAAATCAAAGTGAGAATTTTCCGACTTCCTCTTGACATGTTGTGCAGTTATAAATTATACAGAGTGAAGAAATGAAACAGGAAGTTAAAAAAAATACTGTAAGATCCTTCTTTGCCAACATTTGGTGAAAGCACTTTGTGCCGTTTCGCTTGACAGGCGCTTTGGTTTAACATGCTGGTCTGAGCCACGGCCAACCGATTACGCGCCAATTCAGCCGGACGATGCCTTTGCTTGGATTTTGATGTTCTTGGGCAGTTTTTTCTTTTTTTTAAACCAAGTAAAGATAAAAGACTGCTCATTGTAACATTCATTTAGCATGCATTCTGAGAGACAGAAAAAAAGTGTCTTTAGGACAAACCCTCCCACCCCAGTAACAGCAAGATCAGGAGAGAAAAAGTGCCGATTTGTAATATTCACATAAAAAGATCAAGACAAGAAATGAATTCAGCGGCTGAAGTCGACTCGCTTCTCGAAAAGGCTTCTCCGAGGATGTCAGCGGATTCGGGCGAGACATTTTCAGGAACCGATCATTGTTGACATCACGTTCTGAAAAGGCAAAAAGAAAAAAACACTCGGCGCTCCTTCGACGTGAAGGATCGGGACGATGGACAGCGATGGCTTCGTCTTAACAGTCATCTTAATGGGACTAGAACGGGGGTCAAACAAAAGACAAAGGAAAAAAAGAATTTCTCTCTTTTTAGATGCAGTAAACGTTTAAGCACAAACGATGATCATATATGTTTAAAAGATATGAGATCTGATCTGAAAAATAACTTCTTTCAAACAACTTTAAGTCGTATGTTGCTACAAAAGCCTGAAAGAGTACCAATTAGGAGCCAACTGGTGGCCTGGTAGGAAACACTGCTGTAAGGAGCTCCGCAGAACGACACGACGGGGAAGAGACCGCTTCCGAGAAAATAAATCTACATTCCAAGGGTGACTGAGAACTTCTTCCCTCCCCTCTGTTAAGACATCTCCACGATTTTTAGAAAAGCCAAACACAAAAACCAGTGTCCGACTCTGTGCATTTGTTGTTTTTCTTCTTTTGATTCAAATACTAATTTCTGCATCTCTACATAGAGAAAGAATACTATTGCCAACACTGACAATTAGAAGGGAAAGGCAGCTTCTGAATAGTAAAATACTGGCAGACAATCATAATCTGAGGACACAAAAAGAGACAGCATTTTTTTAAGCACTGATTTGATTTTGTTTCTTTTTAAAGGAGTGTAAAATAATTTCACCCCCACCAACAAAGTTAAACGACAAAAAATAAATAGGAAACAAAAAAGATTCAGCTTTGCGAGCAATACAATTACGTGAAGAAAACTTGTGAGCTAGTCACCATTTCTTCTTTCCTTTCTTCTTTTTAAATGTTCAAAAACAAATTTTGGTGTACAATTTGCAGTTTTCATCTCAGAGTTCAAATTCATCCAGTTTCAAAAGCAGGAAAAATTATTTGGAAAATCTCCCATGAAAGTAGGAATATTTCACAATGACCTTTCAAGACTCTGTTGCGCATTAAAGGCAGGGAAGGCTGCTGAAGAGCAATATTTACGGATCCACTTTTATCTATGCTCAGACCTGGCCCACATCATTAAGAAAAACAAACAAAAACAATAAAACAATAGGGAAAGGTTAAGGAAAAAGAGATCAAGTGTCCTGCCTCGCCCCAACACATGGGATTTGTCCTTTCGTGACTTTTCTTTTTAGTGGAAGAGGAATCCAGAGTTTTCCCTTTATCTGCCCGGTTTCCAGGGATAACAGGGAAACGGTCTCTAGGGACTACGTTTAAAGTTGCTGATGATCGTACTCCGCGATAAGTTTCTTTATATGAGCCAGTTTGTTGTGTAGATGTTCACAGCGGTTCTTCTCTTGGCTATAATTTGGATTAGTCTGTGAAGACAGAAGCACAGAGTCACAGCCTGATTGGACTCATATTTTCTTCAAATATATATATATATATATATATATAAAAATCAGAAAAAATGTTTTACCTTTTTGATTTTATGATACTCTTGAAGTATCTGATTGTGGATTGACTGTTGGGAAAACACAAAAATAAAGAGCATTCTAAATAAATGTGAAATACTGACACAGCGTTTCCTTCATCTTTACAAGGTTTCTGCAAGTTTCTAAAGGTTACATTGACCTGACCTACTTAAATGTGACTGATTCAAATATTCTTCCTAAAAAAGAAATTTATAAAAGAGAAACTATAACAGATGCTACCGCAAAGGGCAAAAGCACCGAATCAAACAGAATGAATTACAAGATTATCCCTATTTACAATTTTTTTTTATTACCACTGTCTAAATACTGAAACTGGTCAGGAGGAATCCCCTGGCTGCCACATTTAAGTCGATTTTACGTCTCATAGAATAGAAAACGAAGACAGAAAAATATTTTTAAACGTAAAACCAGAGTATCATCCAGAGTTTGAAACGTATGAGCACACTGGGCCAGCACTGAACATATGGATTCAGCATCTGTGAAAATTAAGAAATTTGGCATGGGAAAAATTTGAATTATAGTGCTGGATTTGTAAGTAATTATTATTGGGTGGCTTGATGTGTAAATACAATAGCAGATACACAATGCACACCTTGGTTACAGTCATGTAGGTTTGAAATTCCAGCCTTGGGATGCAACACATTCCTTCCCCATTCGCTCTCCTATAGTGCGACAAGGAAACACTTTCACTGAAGTAAAGAAATAATCTACACACAGTCCTCTTGTAAATTCTTCAGCATATATATAATTTTGTTTCATTTTTGCAATCCTTTACAATAAAAATACATTTTTGGAGCCTTTAAGTATTTTTTTACTGACAGTTTTGAGCAACGCAGCTATAAAATATCTGCATCTTTTTTCAATTTGTGGCTTACTGCAATTTTATTAGCAATTTCTTTAGATGCACCAGACTCGTACATAAAATCATGCATATTAAAATTTTGGCTGCACCGATATCAAGTTGAAGATAAGCTGCTCTATTGTAGGTTTTATGGTAGATTAATTTTAGTGCATCTAATAAATGGGGAGAAACACGTGACCTGCTGATCACCAGTCAAAGGTAGCTGATTCCATTTGATGATTTACTGTTTGCTTCATTTTGGATTCGCCGCTGTTTTTTGTTACAGAATAAAAAGATCAAACAATACCAAAAAAATAAATAAAATCTTGACAGTTAAAGTTATCAAATGAAAACTTGGGTGAAAGTAGCAGTGAATAAATGGCTCATACAAGTGAAGAATGCATTATGAAAAACATTTCTGAAGCTTGCAGAAACCCTGTCTTTACCATTTTATCAGCCGTATTGTCAGACTTCCTTCTGAGCATTACTTCGTGTTTGTTTCGTATGTACCTTGTACTTGTCAGTGCCTTGTTGAAGCTGTTTCAGCTCGTTGTCAAGCACAGTGAACTGCCGGGTGATGCCCTCTATTCGAGCATGCAGACCCCGGTACTCGCTGTATTCGGCGTTGAAATCGTTTTTATACCTTTGGCGCTGCTCCGGGGAGGTGATCACTGTGTACTTTCTGGGATTAAAAATACAACAAAAAATATGAGCAACAAATCCCCTCTCAGACATCACATATAACAGTTTGTTTCCAGCGAGCAGAAGACGTGCTGGATTTATTTCACGCAAATCCCATAAAGGCAGCCAGCTTTTGTTTTGTTGAAACCGCGATCGCTGCGGAAAGCACCCTGCACATGAATTTTACAACAGCTCAACCAAATGATTCTTCTTCACATAAGTGTTTTTTTTGTTGTTTTTTTTTTAACTCTGCTGCAATACAATAAGTCCCTTATAAACTGAAAAACTACAAACACCCCAAAATATATGAATCATGTCTGTGACTGCTGATTTATGCTCAACGTCTGTCTAAATTGCAGCATGGGGGAGATCTGTGTTGACCACAGCTGCCAAAATGACAGAAGATAATCACATGTTTTCAGCACTCTGACCAACACCTGCCTTCCTTCCTCCTTTCTCTCCTGTGCCTCCCTGATCAACTAACAAAGCTGCTCTTCAGATTGTGAGGAGAAAAAAAAAAAAAGGTTTGTTCTTGCTAGAGTTGTCCCCATCTGGGCCCCAAGTGTTGAATTAGGGCCCAGCCCATGCATTTTAAATCTAGAAGTATAGTGTTTCATTAAACCCATCATATTAGCTGTATGATTTTATGAGTGCAGTACCTAAGATAAACTTTTAAAACATTGTATTTCATTGTGCAAGGCTTGATACACCCTAGTCCCCCCCGCCCGTCCAAACTTTGCAATGACTTTACAGTAAACCGGAGTCAATAGGCTGCAGCAAAAAGACTAGTAATTAAAGATAATGACATTTGAAGCAAAGTGCCAAGTTTATAAAGCCTGGGAATAATAGTTTTTGTTTAGTTTGCAAAAAAAAGTCCATAAAGAAAAGCATTATGAACCATTTCATCACAAAGTTGTATCTAAACAAAAAGTAAAACATACTAATCTGCATCTAGAGTTTATATTTAAAGAGACTGCAGGTGTTAGTGTGGAGTTATTTTAACTTCTGCTCTTTGAATCTACAAGCATAAATCTGGCATTTATTTAATAGGCTGGTGGATTCAGTGATGGAAAATTCATACTTTTAAATGACTCACGTTGAGATTGTGGACAAAGATTCCTGACTGGGAAAATCCAGATTTCATATTTTGAACCCATTTAGTAACTTACTTAATACTCACAATAAATAATCTGCCACTTCAGGTGATGATGAAGGAATACTGGTAGTTTTGCACATCCCATTCAGATCTGAAACAAGGTCACAAAAATTAGAGTTTTACTTTTTAAAAATGGGACAGACCAAGGTACAAACTATAAAAACCTAATTTAAAGAAGGTCAGCTCATTGCTCCGTCACTCAGATGTATTTTGTGCGCACAAGTGAAGACGGCTCAAAGGCGAGTTTATTTCAGGAATTCAATTCAAACGGGGAAACTCACATGGAGTGTTGTGTGGAAGATTTTAAGAGTTTCTACAGTTTAGATCAGGACAGTCTGTCGGCCAATCAAACACAGTGACACCATGATTACAGCACGTAGTGGGAAACTGAGCCTGGAACCAGGTAGGATGCTTCTGATGTCTCTGCTACAGGAAAAGCTTGATGCCAGGAGTGCGACTGCTCTAATCCGCGTCTCTCTTTTGGTGGCTTGTGAAACAGACTTAAGTCGCAGGCCATGGTCTGTCTGCCTCCCACAACTGGTTTTGCCTTGAAATCTTCTGAAAGCTGTGGTAATTCCTGTTGCCTGTGCTCTTTTCTTTACAATGTCTTCCTTCCACTCAGTTTTCTGTAAGTATCTGAGCAGCTTGCTTCTTTATGCCTCTTACCCTCACAAACAAAAGCTGTCAGCAGTTGTGATTCAATTGACCATAAAATTGTGCAAATTGGAGTTATAAATATATATTTGCTTACAAACTAATCTTGAAGAAAAAAAAAGAAATTGCATTTTTAGCTACGTTTTTGTGGTTCTTCAGCCATATCAAAACT
This sequence comes from Micropoecilia bifurca, assembly GCA_903067075.1. Taxonomy (NCBI): domain Eukaryota; kingdom Metazoa; phylum Chordata; class Actinopteri; order Cyprinodontiformes; family Poeciliidae; genus Micropoecilia; species Micropoecilia bifurca. Next base: position 34,619 of record CAEGAF010179521.1, on the reverse strand, counting down.
TATTCACATCATCTTAAATTTCTTATTAAATGCATTTGCAAAATTGCATAGGTTTTTTTCGACATTGGTGGAACATCTACAATTTTTTGCGCACATCTTTAATGGGATCACAGCTAGTGACTGTCTGCTTCTCAGTTTTGTAGGCTGCAACATTTCTGTTCTGATCAGCTTTTTGATTTTTTTGTTGGATGAACACCATAATCATCAAAATAGACATAAATCAGCACTTGAACTTCCATCTTATTGAGATTAACCTGTACATAAATAAGATAATATTTCCATAAAGAACAGATCAGAGAATATTTTGGACATGAAGTTGAACAGCAGGGGTCTCACTTTAGACACCGAGAAGCTTTCAGGTCACATGATTCATCACCTACTCAGTGGGATGACTAACATACCTATATACACAAAGTAGTATTTTATTGAGAAACACACAATGTGTGAGTGTGCTGGGTCTTACCTGTGCTTTTAAATGCAATACTGTTCTTTAAGTTTTTCAGGCTCATCTCACATGCTGCTTTGGGCTCAGACGCAGGTTCCTGACAGATCTTTTTCTCCTTCGCCCTCCCTTTCCCCTTGTCCTTGCTTTTCTCCTTGTCTTTATGCTTTTTTGACTTCTTTCTGGATTTGTTGTTAACCGGTGAAGGGCCATTGTCCCGCGGGCCCTCCAGCACGGTGTGGCCAGAGGACGATGTGCCTATGCTGGGCACGGAGGCCACCGCCGACACGGACAGGAGCATTGGCGGCTGACTGAGCCTCTCGGACAGCGTCGTTTCCTGAGAGTCGCCGTCCCGCCCGTTGTTGCTGGAGTCGTTGCTGACGTCTGACAATGCCTCGAAAGGACGGGGGATGTCCAGCACCGGGAGCGGCTGCGAGCCGGACGTCATGCCGCTTTCGGACGTCGACACTGCGCCGCCAGAAGAGCCAAGCTTGCCGTTTATTTGGACTGTTGCAGCCTTGCTGGCAAGGTGTGATATTCTGGGTTTTTTGTTGGCAAGAGGGTCGATGAAGTCAACAGTCGGCCGTTTCTGGTGAAAAATAAGATACCAGGTGTTAAAGTCAGGTGCAAATATATGCAAGAATATATTACAGAAAATAAGTTTTTTTGCCAAAATGTTCCAAAACACTTAAAATGAGTAATTCAACTGGACTTCTCTTATTATCCTGAAGATGTTTCAGCCTCTAATCCAAAACCTTCTTCAGTTCAGAAACTAATGTTGGAAGTATTGGGCTCTTTAGTTTTAATCAGGAGCAATCACCCTGATGGAGCAATAGAGACAAGGGGCAGTGCCAAAGGGGGTGTGGAGGTTTTTGCCCCCGACCGACTGACACTGAATTGTCCCTTCCCGATGATTGACATGTAAAAACACCAGGGCATTTCTGTGCAGTAGTACTGTTGTACAGCTTAAATAGGGAAGATAAATGTGAGGGAAGTGGGGGAAAAAGAACAAGTGGAACATACATGCGATGAGATTCTCAAATGCTTTCTCTAATCTTTATCTATGCATGTATAAAGTAGGAGGACTTTTTTTTTTTAATCAATGATACTAACGAGGCCGTTGTCGTCACTAATGAAGGATGTTTTCCAAACACAATTTTCTGATACGTTTTAAATCCAGCAAAGCTCTCAGACAAAGGACAAAACACCCAAACACAAGCTCAGTGGTTTGGTATATCCAGTCGAGCGCAGTGAAGAATGTTCAGACATTTACACTGGAGAAGCAAAACAGCAGCTGCACAGATGAGCTAACTCAGGTCAAGACTCAGAGGTTTATCTACATCTCAAGGACAAAGAACAATCCTTCAAAGATATCAATGTACACATTTTGGACAGGGAAGACCGATGGTTTGAGAGGCGTGAAAGAAGCCATCTATGTGAAACATGAAAAAAACAACGTGGAACAGAGGAAGCCATCTAAAATTCAAACCTCCTTAACATCTACAGCACAGCCTTGACTTGTTTCTACAGGCGGTTTCACAGAAACTCGTACCTTGAGACATTTGACCAAAACTGTAGACACTGTTGGGGATTTGATAGGATCATCAGTGTCAATGAGACTTAAAAAGAGAATATAATGGAGGGTAGGGCCAGGATTTCACATGACCTCATTAGTGACAACAATAAGGGTGATATCGCCCTTTCTGTGTGATTGTTACTGATTACACATTGTGAACCTGATGCTTTCTAAGTTTCAGAACTGAAGAAGCCTTTTGGGTGTCTTCAAGAAAATGAAAGAAGACAAGTTACGGGTACCTTCATTTTTGACTTTCACGATTACCACGTCCAGGTGGCTGAGAATCTAAACTAACGTCCTTAAAATGGGTTATCTTAGCATAATGCTGGAAAGACAGATTAAGAAGCAATTAATGACTGGTGCTGCATCTGCAAGACTCATTTACCCCTTCAAAAAATATTTATTTTACACAACTCGTCCAACACTTTAATATGAGATCAAACCCATCCACGGATGGAGCCTCTATGTACCAACATCTCTAAAAATGTCACATTTTTGTGGTAATTAAAAAATGTTTCACCTCTAAAATCAAATATGTTCTGCATAATTCAAATGAAAATGAAGTCATTTGATGGGAAAAGAAAAAAAATGAACATGACAGAATAACCTGGACTGGACCGACTGTTTGATCACAGTTTGATTCAATATCAGCAGTAGATCTGACATTAACCTTAACTATCAATTATTGTGAAGTTGATTTATAGGAGATGAACTTCAGTTTCAAATATAGTCATAGTTTCCAAAGAGCCTACTAAGAATCAAAGGAGCACACTGTAAAAATGTATCAATCAGGAGAAGGGTACAAAACATTCACAAGGTTGACATTTTCCCAAAACCGTGAGGAAAATTGAGATATGAATTCACAAACCCAAACTTTACATTTTCCAAAGACACTTTGGTAAAACAAAAACAGACATAACATCAGTGAAAGATGGTGGTGGAAGCAATGTGATCTAGGGTTACGATTCTTTGTATCCCACAAGGTAAATCTGACAGAAGACCTGTTGGGTAACTTGAAAATGGCCGTGGACATCCTCACAATGACGAGGAAGAAAACCAAATAAAAAAAAATAAAAATAACAGTAGTTTACATGAATGAACAGTTTTTATTTTCTTAGAGTAATGTAATTTTATTTATACAACACATTTTCAGCAGCAAGGCAATATAAAGTGCTTTCATTTTGTATTAACAGATGCCAAGTGGAAACGGATGCTTTAACAGAGACATATGCTTTTGTTTTTCTGTTGACCTGTTCAGGATGTTTGGCACTTAATGGGTGGATTATGAGACCGACGGGAAGTAACACTTTTGAAATCTACTGTATTTGTCCAGCGAGTATGAAAAACTGCATTGTAGAACTTCCTGATTTAACCCACATCAACCTGAACATTACACTAAGCTCTCTGTGGCTACTTGTAAGAAATAACCTTCAAACTAATCCTTCAGCACTGCTGCCTTTTACGTGTGTGTGAGTATGTGTCTGTGTTGTGTTTGCAAAGGGAGGGACAGGAAAGAATGGGGCATACAGTAAGTGTCTGGGGTGAAAACAACCTGGAGGCAAGGAGCTATTAATAAAACAAAGCAGGTTCTCATTTGTCTGCCTAATGGAAACATAAATAATCCTGTTTGCCATGTTTTTGTAAGCAACGCAAGTCAAATGGAAGCAGTTAGGCATACATTACAAATTAAGCTGTAAAACAAAAATACACTCATGAGAAAAAAAAAATTAAAACCAGAATAAGTTAATGGTGTCCTATGTCTTAAAGTGATGAAAAGCTGAACTGCCATAGACTTGACCATCACAGTGGACATCCAGTTGCATAAAGCTGCAGTGAAAGTGAAGGTGACCACCAGGTGAACGAAGGAAGGCGGGACTCACCTGAGACGGAGAACTGGATCCCAGCTCTTTGGGAGGACTCTCTGGTATGGGTGCAGAGCTGGTTTGGGCCTGTTTTCTGCGTGAATTCAAGCAAAAACAGGTGGAGATCCAATTAAGCAGCTTGAAAAAATATCACAGTCAAAGCTAAACTCAGTGTAACAGCATTAACCAATAAAACATCAGCAGCGTCTTCTAAAAGCTGTTCATTTAGAGCCACCGCCCGAATCTGTCCACAAACATTCCTCCCAACAGAATGTGAGAAGCGCTTAAAAGTTTGTTATCATTTTTTATTGTCACTAACATTCGGACATTCAAAGTTTTCTCCTAAAACCGGTAAGTGCCATCATGTTCTAAATTCAACACATTTAAATCCTTTTAATTTGAAAATGCATCACTCAAAACGACACAAAAACTATTGAGCTTTCATCTTTACTTATGACAAGTAAATTACATGGAAGCGGACTTCGGAGACAAGTTACAGTTGCCGTGTGAAGCTGAGTGGGTAGCTATGACAACTGTGAAGGAGGAGGTACTTGACAGGACAGCGTTTTCATCACAAACAGATTATGCTAATTTTCAGTAATTAAACCCACACATTTCCTTTAATAGTGTTTCCATTTAGTGTGTTTTTGTAAAAAAGTATTTAATGGATAATTCTCCCTCTCTTTTTTTAAATCTCAGACACAGTTAGTTGAGTGTTTATTTTATAGCTTAACAACTACAGCAGATTGATGGAAGATAGTGAGACGGCGAGCCGACACTCTGCAGTGACAGAAAGAAAGTGAGAGCTGGAGAATATGGTGGTGCAGCTCACTTCGAGAAAGGAAGCCATTTGGCCAGTGGGATTATGAAAACAATCGCTACGTAGTTGTTTGGAGGGGTCGAGGTACCGGTTGCGTTTGCTTCTGAACTGCTTTTATTCCTGGCCACCCTCACACAGAACTTGCACGGCTGCGACATTCACACCTGCTTTGGAGGACATGCACTTTTGGCTTCATTTATCCAAGCAGAAAACATTCCGGCTCCAGGTACGAAGCGAGCCCAGTGTTGTAGTAGCACAGGCTGTTAGTCAGTAGCAGCCAAACAAGGAGCCGTGTTGATATAAACCTATCCAAGATAAACTGATCATCTCCACAGAGATTAAGTGAAGTCTCAGAATTTAAAAAAAAGCATTGATTTTATGCATGCATAGCATGCACAATAATGGCAAGAAGTAAAACTTTAAAGCTTGCTCTGGATTAAGAGTGCACAAATAGAGATGACATTACGGCTGCAAAATTAAAAGGTGCTTAGAGCTGCACAACTGATGACAAACTCAGTTGTTGGGCACGGTTTGGCACGAGGACAGTCCTGCAGGCAGGGTCTGCAAGTGAGACGAGAGGCAGACCGATTCGGCTGGACCTTGGACAGACGCCACCTCACACACAGATCAGCATGTGCTGGAACACTGTTGCATCATGCGCGTTCCAGTCATGTTGCTCTGCTGCTGTTCCTGCGTGACTTGCTGCATGAGCTCCAAAATCTAGAGGAACTAAGTCGGGGGAGGCAGAATTAGGTGGGAGGCTCTGGTTGTTAGTCAGCTGATGAACTCAGAAACTGAGCTCAAAGTGCAGAAGAAGAAGAAAAAAGGAAGAGAGACAAACAGAAAGAGAAGGTGCACATTTGCACTGTCTCACAAAACAAAATGTGTCTGTGAACTCATTGGATGCACTGGGAATTAAAGGAACAGAAATCCATTTAGAGTGGGATAGTTCAGGGGCAGCTGCTACCTTTGTAAAAGTTTCAATTGATGACTGCTTCAAAGTACATCTGCGTTATTATTTTACTACATTTCAGCAAGTTTTATGAACAAAACTTAAACAAACCAAAGAAAAATAATCACTGGGAGAAGGCAGAACAGCTAAATTCTTTCACAGATTGTCTTATGTTAGTAGTAGTAGTAGTAGTAGTAGTAATAATAATAATTTGAACAAATATGTAAAATAACTATTTTTTAAAAATAAAAGTTACTTATGAAGGATTTTTAAATGACCTTTTTTGTGTAAAACCCAAAAGGCAGTAGGAAAATCTGCAGAAAGTTATATAAAGTTATTTTCCACCAGGCAACTGGAAAGTTTTTTTTTTCCACAGTATAAACAAGCATCTGTTTTAAACAAGTATGAATTCCCCACCTGCAGCCTTTCCTCGTTTCTGTGTTTCTGGTAATATTTTTTATCAGATATTCTTTGGTCAGTCAACCAGGTCATGTGACATGGCCTTTAAAATGTTATTCAACTTTGTATCTATCCCTCCTTAGCAAAGCGTGCATAATCCCTTATCGATATCCTTTGGCCTTTTCCTGTTTCTCTTCCTTGTAGGCAAAACATGTCAAAAACAACTTTTCTGCTTTTGTCTTTTTGACTAAACGGGATGAAAAAGGCCCTTATCCAGATGTACCTGCAGGATTCTTTTTAAACGTCCAGTAGTTAACAGTTTTGATTGTCAGGTGTCATTATTCAGAAAAGGACAAGCATAACATATAGTATAAACAGTATTATTCTTTCAATATTCTTTACACAAAGCACGAGCTCAGTATGCAGGCAATTGCTTGCACTGAATTTTGAAGGTATCAGAGTAAAAAAAACAAGTGCTGAACAGAGTTTTCTGATTTTTAGGTGCAAGAAGTATTGAAAACTCTACAACCTTTTCTTTGTACTTCATAATTGTGTGCTGATTGTGTTGGTTTACCATATTAAATCCTGAAAAAATACAAGGTGACGTACCTGAACAAAATTCTCTTGAGAAGCTGCTGGTCTCCCTCTGTGTATCCTGGCCAGTCCTTCTGGACTTCCTTATACATAAAATCCTTCAATGTGAAGGTATTTTCTTTCCCATTCAGATTGGCAACCTAAGAACAGAAACATAGCCCTATGTTAATGCACTAATCTTCACCAACTAATCTGGGGGAATGACACTGAAGATGAAAGTGAGTGGAGAAAATGAAAACCCAAATGTCGTAGACGTTTCCATCACTCGCCTGTTGCAGGTGGCTGTCCAGGGATTCTTTGTCGAGCTGTGACAGGCCGTCCTTCTGCAACCTCAAAATCAGTTCGGGCTTTTTGTAAGGTTTCAGGGCCAGCAGGTGTACGAGGCGCTCACGGAGAGGCCGGTGCTGAGTCGTGGCTTTCTTCTGCGTGCTGCTGGAGATGAGGACGGGCCGAGACGTCCTCCGTGACGGGGCCACGTCTGAAAGCGCAGGTGCCGGTTTCCGGATCTGGACTTTCTTACCTTAGAAAGTCAGCCACACATGAAATGAATGTTCCTATTTACGAACACAATAAAAAAAAACATCAAAGTTTTTTAATTATGTACAGACACATTTATGGTTTTCCCTTTTGGGCCGCTTAACTCTACGAATGTTTTATTAAAAAGTACTGCGCAGCAAAAATGCACCGATAAAGTAGCCAGTGGATGGAACAACCTCAAAAATCATTTGCTATTTGACCCAAACAGCCTGTCAAATCCAGGGTGAACTAGTTCACAAGAAGAGCAAAACTACATCCTCACTTGGATGTTTGCAGATTCTTCCAATCTGACTCTGTAATTTAACTCCTGACATGTTTACAATGTCTAAGTGGAGGGTCTGATTGCTCTCCTCAGAAACTAAAGGCAAACTTATAAGCTAGCAGTCTTGGGAAGCTCAAGGCTAAAAGCACATTATGCACTGAGCAACAGTATGTTCGAGTCAATATCCAGCCTTCCTCACCTACGTATCTCCCCCCAGGCTTGATGACGATGGCGCTCCTGCTGCGAGTCGTCTCCTCAGCCTGGGCCATGCTCTCTCTGGCCTTCTGGTACGAGTCGTCGGTGGCTCGCACTGTGATCTTGTCCTGGATGCTGCCCAGACAATCCAGCTGAATGCCCCCTTCACTACCAAAACAAAGAGCAGACGCTAAGAAAAACACAGGCAGAAAGAGGAGAGAAGTTGAAACACAAGTATGACAGAAAAAATAAAACTTATTGATTTGATAGCCAACTGAAAGAAAGCCAAGCCATTCTCACATACGCTTTTGCATAACATGCATAAGCCATTTTTTTATTTTTCAACTTTTCATTCCTACCCACAGACTGAATAAATCTTCTGTGGGAACAACAATTATTTTTCCAATTTCCTCCAACCAGCCATGGTTTCCCACTGTGCAGCTCATTGCCACATAAAATCTGATTCTTTCCTGACTTTCCGACTGTTTTTTTGATTTTCCTCCACTTTGGCGAAAAATGAGACGGTGCCGACACGGCCCGCAAAAGCTGAGCTCGGTCTTTTGGGTTTCAGCCTGCAACTCAATCCTGATTAGGATCTAGGGAGAGACTTAACTCCACCTGACCCACATGTTAAAAATACTTTCAGAATAATTGAGGTCAGAAATCTGAAAATAACAAGAACATTTTTAGGCACTAAAATCCACGTGTGTTTATTCGATTAATCACCTGTTCCATTTTTGGACTTATTAGTTCTCGTGTAGCTTCTCTGCTACCAAAAGAAAGTGTGCAAGTGGGTACACATTTAACCCCTGCATGTATAAATTCATTTCTTATTGTAGTTTACAAGTGCATCTAACAGAGGTTTGTTCATTCAGCTCAAAACTTGTGTGAAGTCAGTTCTCACTGAAAGAGGGGACAAAAAGGATGTGATTCTGCTTTAGTTTTCACCTGGTGATGTACTGCTGGATGCAGTCGAAGCTGCCCTGGGGGTTATCTCTGCCCACATTCGACAGGTCGAAAGTAAACGCTTGCAGCTCGCTGGAAGTTTCTGACCGCGGAATTGAAATCTTCTGTGAAAGACAGAATAGGAAAAAAAAAACATGGACGCATTAAAAAAACCCAAACAGACATGTTTCTTGATTTAGAGTCCAATTATCATAGAAATATATATTACTTTTTTTAACTGAGTAAAGCTGTTATGCAAGATATACTTATAACTTTATAATTTTGTAAAAAAAAAAAAAAAAAAGGTTTTGCAATTGCAGGAAAACAAAATCCATTTAATGCCGCATTATATCATACAGCCAGGGCCGGATCAGTGGTATTAAGTCTTAAGTACTCTTTTGCAGACCCCGTCTTAAGTACTCTTTTGCAGACCCCTCCCCCACCTGTTGCTGCACACTGGCATTAAGCCTGACAGAAGGATCACACTTTTCAGTTGATCAGAAGATAAATTTGACCAAATGGAAATATTTCCATTCACCTCAAAAAAAGCATAGATTGCCGAAAATCAATGTGTTGCACTCTACTTTTTTTTTTTTTTTTTTAAGGTATTTTAAAACTACCATGGAAAGACTACCTACAGTAAGTCTGTCTCCTCACACCCAGTATTGAACATTTTTATGGAGAAAGCTTAGATACACAAGTGGTCTCACCTCCCCAAAGGTCTTTGCATTCAGGGGTTTAGAGATACACTTTACATTGGGCTGCAATTGTGGCAGTTGCCACTAAATGCAGCTTGTAATAATTAGTACTGTGTGCTTTTCAGTGATTGTTTTTGCTACGTTTATTGCTGTGTTTTGTTTTTCTGTTTCTGCAGGTGGAGAAGCAGCCTTCTAGGGTGTTATCTTGCAATCTCTATTCTGCTCACCTCTATTCTTATCGCTTTGATTCAGCTTTTAGTCCCACCTCTCATTTTTTTTCATTTTCCCCCTTTTGTATCAGTCTTCAGGTAAAATGCATTTGAATATATATATTTGTGCTGCACTGTCAAACGCTGTATATAAAATATTTATTCAATATGTACTGCAGCAGCGAGAATAACTGTTGTTTTTATGCTTAATAAAGTATTTAGATCAGGGGTGCTCATTACGTTGACCAGTGGATCGCGGAAAGGTTTTGAGTCGATCTTGGCAGCAAGTGACAAACTGGTAGCCGCCAGGATGTTGAGTCCAGCACTTCCTCTTCTGATAGGTTTATCAAAATATTCACTAAGATCCCAAACGTTTTTAGCTTCATTAAAAAATAACAATTAAAAAACATCAACAAAACATGTTAAAATTAATCATCTCAGTAATTATTGTTTCAACAAGGTGTTGCGCAATTCAGTGCGTTTCGGTTTCATTAACAAAAAAAAAGCGACTCAAAGACGACAGAGATCAGAGCAGGAGTTTAAATTAGCTACTCAACCCCTGATTTAGATCATATTACACAATTCTGTATACTCAAGGTTCTGATACGATCATATTCTTGCATGAGTCTGTAGCTATAAATTTAACAAGCAGTCATGCAATAGACAAAACTCCAGTAATTTTGTATACTTCGGGCTCTAATCCCACAATTACAATTCTCCAGCATTGATCTTTTTACATTTCTAAATGGTTTCTAAGAGGAAGAAATAGTTTGAAATGCAGCAGCAGAAATTTGGACGCTGCATGCTGGTAAGCCTTTTCAAAGCCATGGAGAAGAGGAAGCAGAGGAAGAAAGGGTGACCTTAAAGCCTCCCATTTTACCTTCATTCAGGGCTTGGTTTGTGTGTGAGGTTGGGCTGACCAGCTGAATTCATGGGCTGTCACTGCATCACACTGATCCAGTTCAACAGCACACAGAGACAGCAGCCAATTTGATACTTTCGGACTCCTAACACGGGTCCGCATGACCAGTCAGCAGTTCACTGGTAATAGCCTAACCTGTATAAGAAGCTCAGGATGTGACTCAGTGGATTTTATCTGCGCTAGCAGTGACATGTGGTCAAGATGCGGGCCGCTCTGCTCTGTTTAAAGAAGATGTGAGAGCAGAGGATGAGTTACAAAGAGCTCTGCGTGTATTGCAGCTCACCTAGACAGAGCTTGGTAGCTCACAGAAGGTTTTATGGTCTGCAGTATCACATTTCAAAGCAGAGGAGGATTGAGAAAAAATAGTTTTGGAAAGGAGAGGATAGTTTACTCCAAATGTGACACCTCTGGGGGGAAAAAAAGAGTAAAGCGTAAACCCAATAAAAGAAAAGCTGATTAATCAAAGTACCTTAAGCAACAACATTTTTCAGATTGGATGCTGTTACTAAGGAGACTTTTGGAATTGGATTGTAAAATTATGTCAGAACATAGTTGACTTGTCTGCAGTTCACTCAGGCTATGAGAGAGTGAGATCTTCAGTAGATAACAGGAAGGCTGAATGAAATACACCAAAGCTTTATCCTGTTGTGCTTCTGACTTGTGCTTCTCTGTTAAGAAATCATCCATGTAGAAAAAAAAAACCAATATCCTGTAGGTGGTAAAACTATTTAAAAAGTGCAGTAAATGTGTGAATCTACCATCAAATGGTATAGGTGCAATATGGTATTATTACGCCTAATACAATTAGGGAAAATTGATTTTAAAATGGACACTTAAAAAAAAAAAAACAGCCAGAGAATCAAAAGGCAAACAATTACTTTTCAGTTCTCTTATCCATTTGATCTACTTCTTATTTAAAAAGGTAAACAAAATCATATTCTCAAGCTATCTGAGCTGTTCTCTGAAAACCTTTAATTTGTGCTTATTTAGTGGAACCACCTTCTAAAATTAAGTAATCTTTTGCTTTCAATCTCAATTAAGCTATTAAGCCAATGCATGCAAGTCAGAAGGGGAGACAATGACATGTAACTCATTACACTAATGCCCTCTTTTAAAGTTATTGCTTTTTGTCATGTTAACACAAGAGAGACCAATGTTTGGCCTTGCACACACACACACACACACACACACACACACACACACACACACACACACACACACACACACACACACACACACACAACCCGCTACCCCCAGCTCTCATAGCGGTGGTTGATCTCCTGATTGCTCCCGTCTTTGTTTCTTATTGCCTGAAGAATATACCCTGTCTATTTTTGGGAAAGGATGTGGCTGGCACACGCAGCGCATGCTTGCCCTCAATTTGGAGATTCTTATTGTTTATCGATGCGTATGCTATTGTTATGATTGTAATTACACTTCTTGTTGTGAGGAACACTATCCAGATGCATGGAGTGCATAATAAAAAGAAGAATAGTGCTGGGGGGCAATGTTCTGCTGAGTGAGTTCTGGCCCCGACAAACACGTACCACCCACCTAAACACTGCTGCAGCCACACACATATTCTTCATGAACATTTTTACAGTGGCAGGATAATGCACTCCTGTGAAATTTGAGCTCCAGCTGGAAGAGTGGTGGTGATACTATGTCTGCTAAGGTTTGAGACTCGACAGCTTTGAAAGATTATTTTCTCTCTCTCATGCAGATTTCATCGGTTTGTGCTTTTTAATTAAATTATTTGGAGCGTTGACATCATCGGCTTTAGAGTAAGAAAAGGAGAGAAATTACAATGAGCAAATATTAATTGGTGATGTAATTTATTCAGGTAAAAAGTGATCAAAAACCTGCCTCTCCCTATGTGGAAAATTATTTCATTCGAACAATAAAACTAATACAATACAATAAAACAATAAAACTGCCACAAATTAAATCAAGTTTTTGTTAGAAGCAATGAGTGGAGGGATTTTATTCCACTCTTTATGGCATTGTTTTAATTCAGCGTTACTGGGGGATTTTAAAATGGTCCGTTTAAGGTAATTCTGCAGCATAAAGATTGAAGCCGAACCTTTAACAGGGAAAATCAAAGACAGGTGGATCTTACAGGTGAGTTCTGGACTAATGACCATATAAAAGTTTACAAGCAGATTGCTGGTCATGCTCCCTGAGAATCTTCCTGATAAGAGAAAACAACTCACATCAACACTCTACCACTGCTGGTTTTGATTATCGGTTTGATACTCTGTGCAAGTTTCTATTGTTGAATCATGGCCACAAACTTTAAATTTGGCAAATGAGACCTGCAGTGCTTTGAGGCATTAATTTGTCCTTTAGTTATCCTAATCTCCATTTGTAGATAAAGACCATCGCTCTGGGAAAGTGAGTCCAAATATGTTAAGAATTGCTTTTTAAACCTGTCGATAACTGTGATTCTTATTTGTTCTTGCATTTCTTTAGTTTAGGACATGATGCGTTGCTTTTTGATGTCCTTTTAGTCCATTTTGCGTTGCAAGACTGGTTATATTTAGTAGAAATCTTGATTCAGGTCAGTTAGTCATGAGGCTCAAAAGCTTGGAAAGTGAACACAGCTTTCCAAAAATTAGATGAATGTGACTTAAAAAAGCATGATGGGAAATTAATTTTTTATGTAGACCGAGGTGTTTTCAGTCTTTTTACATACGTTTTTTTTTTTTTTATTATTTATTGACCTGATTTTAATTATGGTAGAAAAAAAGAGCCTGGAAAAATCAAACATTTGCAAGCAAAAAGAACATCGTTATTGCAAGAGGGAGGATAAAAAAAGGTAAAAGTGCAATCTGCTTTATGCTTAACACTTATTTGAAAAGACAGATGAAGAGTGAGGCTGAGCTGACCGTGTTAGTCCAGATACAATTAGGAGGCAGAGGAACTGACTGAAAACCAGGGCACAGGGGTGTGACTAAGCTGGCTCACTGACTCACACTGTAGAGGATGACACCGCGAGCAGAGGCTCCTCCGCACCAAATGGCTCAGGTTTCACTTGAACAAACATTACAGCTGAACCCACTCTGAGCACGCATACAAAATAAGAGTGAAGTGTCTGGAAAAGAGATGGATTCTTACTGAAAACCCCAGCTGAAGAGCCCCTTTTAACTCAAAAGCAAGACAGCGTTCCTCTCATGTAGGTGAGCTGTGTAACTGGGCCACCAAAGTCTGTTCGTATATGCGTGTGGGTACCAATGAAATATGATTCAACTGCATAGTGATATTTGTGTAAATTGACTCGACTATGGCTAAAGAGGTCGCAATAACAAGGTTTAGCAGTTTGATAATAATTATAATATCTAGGTAATACTTTGACATAAATTAGATTTCTGATCTGTACTGGCAAAACAAAGGCCGGATTTTACAATGACTTTAACTCCCTCTTTAGCAGCAGTCTGCCAAGATATAATCTAGCTGGAGATAACCCCAAAGACTCATAAACGTCTTTCTGAAAAAATAACCAAAAAAAACCATCATTTACACATCAGTTTTACGTAAAAATAAAAAATAATTGCCATCCTTTCAGTGCGACCTTTAAAAGCATTCGGACCCGTCAACTAGTTTTGGTACCGACAAACCCGGACCCAAGAGTGTGGAAATGGTAAAAACAAAGCAAAGAAGAAAACATGTCTAAGAGCAGCCACTGAAGTGGAGTTTAAAAAGGTCACCTCATGCTTGATAGGACTGGGGAGGAGAAAGAAAAAAAACACATACAGGCAGAGATTAAGTTGTAACGGTCATGTTTTTGGACGTAGGAATCTGGTCTAATAACTTATTATAAAAGCTTTGCACAATCCGGTACAAACTATTACCAGATATCACATGTATTACCAGATATCACATGCATGGCTCTAGAAAGAGTGAACAACAGGAAGACAACATGTCTAACATGACTAAGAATAAGTGAGTAAAAGTGTAGTAAACATGTACAGGCAATCTGGCCTTTTACCTCATTTAACTGCATCCCTCTAGGGCGATTCAAAATATCTTTGCTGGACAAGCTTTTAAGTCTTGCAAAGGGAGTCAGGGAATCGGAAAATATTTATGTTTTCTACGACTTTGAAGGATTGTACTAAAAAGAATCTATCTGGATGTCTCTCAGCATCTAAACAATCTTATTCAGAAAAGTTTTTAATCGATTGGTTAACTTTATTCATTAATCTAACAGAATCTGAAAGCAAACTCCCATTTTGGAAATCTTGAAAGTAAAGCTTCAACCAGCAGATGGTAACTTTGACATTTTTGATCTCGCTCTAGTCCGGGGTACCAAACTAGGGTCCTCCAGGGCTATTGTCTAACAGCTTTCAATGTGGCTCTGCTTAAACCATGGGTGTCCAAAGTCGGTCCTCGAGGGCCGGCATCCTGCATGTTTTAGTTTTCTCTCAAGTGGTTCTCTGCGTAGGCCTTCTAATGGAGCCATCATTTGATACAGGTATGTAAAACCAGTTAGAAGACATAAAATTTTTTTTTACCATTTCCATCAAGCAGTGATTTGCATAATATTTGAAGCTTGCTTCTAATTGGCTTATTAGCACCCTGGGATGACTCTTTACCTCCAAAACCCCAGCTAAAGGTGAGACTTGAAAGCAGACAAACGCAACCAATGAAAGGTTTGCCCGACAATCTGTAATAAAAAAAAATTACTCAACACGGTGAAATGTGGATGCAAAGAAATTTTTTCACCATATGCTTTTTTTATGTTGATGTAATTGTTAATCCCAACAAAGCCATCATTGGAATCCGTTTTTCCTCTAAACCTCCAATAGAGTTAGGATTCCTCAGTGACTTTCTTCAACAGTTTCAAATCTAAAGTAGTGAACCAACCCAAGCATCCAATGAACTGAGCCAGAACCAAGAGCTTTCCAGTTCCTGAGTGATCTCCTGACTAACAGAGCCGAACCCAATAGCCAAAACACAAGTTCTAAGAAATTAATACAGCTGTGTCTGACTCAGAGAAGGCATCCTCTATTCCCATTCCCTCCTGCCAGTTCTGGCTTGGGCAGCCAACTGATCAAAAACGGTTCCAAAACATTGAATTTTCCCTCATTTGCCTTAGCCTTTAAAATTAGACTGCAAGCCCCTTTCTTAAAACTGTTGAGATATCAGTGAACATCTGATAAGACAGATTTTTATTCAGCTTTGATATTTCAAATTTACTCTTCTACTCTATAATAAGTAGTGTACGAAAGATTTCGGTACTAATTGTTTTTTATTTCTCTTGTATTCATACTTCTGTGCTTACTTACTAAAATCTTAAGTAGGCTCATAGAAAAAAATACTTTGACTTTTTTGAATAGATTGTTGTTCTTCTAATTGTTAAGTGTTATCGATGCCAAGACATTAACATATGCTTTGCGCAAAACAATCTTAATTATACAAGCAGGCTTCACTGCATAGCCATTATTTTTATAAAAGATTTATACGGGTTCCATCCTTTAAATCTTTGCTTTCTTTTCACTCAAACAAATTTGCGAAAGCTTTACAGGGCTCAGAGAGAGAGAGAGAGAAAAAGAGAGAATTGTACCAGATGAATGAATCTGACTGAATGAAAAGTGGGATCTTGTGACAGCCAGACCATCTGTTGTATAATTTAGCCACTTTCTCACTTCTTACTGGCATTCTGAACTAGTAGCAACAAATATTTTCCTGGGCAAGCCTGCGGCATCAATAAAATCTTCTGCCTGCATGAATGATCAGATGATAAATAAGCTGTGCAACACAGTATCAGCATGTGAAAGGCAGCACTATACGCATGTCACTAGAGGAGGACGCTAAAAGCCAAATAACAGAAGGACTTTCTGCAACACGGCTTTAACTAAACAGGTAAACTGAGGCTGAGTTTTCTGTTCACATTTTCTGAACAGACAGGCTGATTAAAAGAAGAATTAAAAATTAGATGAGGTACAAGAAAATGTTAGCACTTTTTTTTCTGAAGTAGAGGAATCAGAAGACGAAGGTATAAACTAAGGGATAAAATGTACCTTTCAAGACAACTGGCTACACTGTTCAGAACTGCAGTAAATGTATAATGAATCCCACCTACGAAACAGTGTCTGTACTGGTGGAAAAGGGCCAACAGCTAGCAAGGAACAGCTTCCCTCCAACAATCATCCTCTTCAAAACTGAACGCAGGCTTCCCTCCATTAATCTGAATAGTGAAAGCAAGCTTTTGGTAGGCAGATGGTTCATTCAATGTCCTTCCTCATAATTTTATCTTTCAAAATTGCTTGCATAGTTTCAAAAAAGGATTCCAAAATTGTGAATGGCCCATTCTGCACGTCTGGTTAACGGTGACTAGCACAACTGGCATTTCACTTTTTTTTTTTTGCTTTAGCAGAAATCTGAACCCTTCACTGTAACAGAGCTTCACAATAAATTAAAGCATCACAGAAAAGTTCGTTCATACAAGTAATTCAATTTAAAAAAAGGAAAATAAATATATATTACATACATTTGTCACACAGATTGAGATTTAGAAGTGTTTGATATTTCTAATGATTAAACCTTAGTTTATAGAAAAACAATTTTAGTGCAAGAATGTGGCTGCAGAACTGCTGAAAGTTCATCCGTGTCTTATTCAGTTCATAAAGTTAATAACTGGTCAGGGCTTCTTTGCATGAATTACTGCATCCATGCAGCACAGCATGGAGACAATGAGCTTGTGGCTCTGCTGGAGAGTTAAAGAAGCCCATGTTGTTTTAGTAGCAGCATTCAGCACATCTGATGTCGCTCAGCTTCTTCTTGAAAAATCCCTGGGTGAACAGTGTGGTTTAGGTTGGATCAGTTTGCTGATGACTCAAGCAGGTATTGGTATTGCCAGCACCAGATGTAGAATAAAATCATCATCTTCATAAAGCTACTCAGCAAACGCAAGCATGTGGAATGGAGCACTAACAACTCAGTTCCTTTAACAAGTAATAAAAATATACCACGCTTCGGGTTTAACTAAATTACAGAAATACATTTACTTTTGGGTGGCATTCTAATTAAGTGGGATGCACCTAAAAATCAGCAGGCGGTGTGCGATGGCCAAAATGTTTAGGTTTTTCTCGTCACTGAACGTAAATATTCAGCTTGACTCACTGACCCTTTTTTTCCTCTCCACAGGCTTTCTTTGCATCTATACCAATTTATATTCTAATGTAAAGGTCTAAAAACAGCAAATCCTCACAAGAATGGATCTCAAACATGCCGATTATTTCCATACCAAGTTGTTTATGTATGAATCGGAAAATGTTACCTGCGCTTCAAAGATTTCGTATTACCACACTTACTGAAATACGTCAAGGTAAAGTCAAATTATGCAGGTAATGGTGCGAGTTGGGCCAATCAGTGCAGGAGGTGAAATGTAGAAGGGTAAAATTATACCTTTCCATATATGCAACATCATCGTGTATGGACACGTTAGAAGTTTCTGCAGTTCTTGGAATGAGAGCCACAAGAAGCCTATAATTACAATATTCTGGATGCGGCTGCAATGCCAGCAGAGTGTTTGGATACAGGAAATCACCAGCTGTGCCAGCCAAGAGCATGTCAAAGTAACCTGAACATTTGCAAAATAGAAGAGCAAATAAACCCAGGACCCATGTCGGACTGAGCACGCCCACACACGTTAACCATTTGTTTTGTCTCTTTGTGAATATCGTTACTAGACAATACAGAAATACTTCCACAACTGCACGGTTAGTTTTCTTGACACATCAGCAGCAACCAGCTGCAGGAATAAAGATGTATTATTACACCAACATAAAATACCCCTGTCTAATACATCCATTATCACTTGCGGTGAGTCAACTTTATGCTTTCACTGACCTGCTTTTAATGCAGAAGAGGCAAAGCAAGCAGATGTGTGTTGAGTGAACATAATCCTTGCTTCAGGGTTTAATTATATGAATATTATTTGCCCTTTTCAATCTGCACAATTAGCTTCTTTTTTTGCGCTTCTGTGTCAATCATTTTTCTCACTGTGTGAAAACTCTGCATAACTACTCAGATTTCTTCCTGGAGAGTTAAAATAGACTGTTTTTCTATAGAAAGTGTCACACAGGCAAATAAAACCGCTCCAAAACTTAAAAAAGGGGGGAAAAAAAGGACAATCCAGAGATTCCTAGCATTTCTCCAGAGACGGATGCATCATGGTCAAATTTCGCAGAGCCCTATAATGGACAGGAACATGAGTATGCCAAGTATGCTGACCAAAAGGGGAAAAAAAAACCTCAAAGATGATCCGTCCTTCAGCCCTTATATACACTGACCAAAGACAATATAGGGAAAAAACCATAAGTTGCAAAACTATATGATCACACAAATAAAAAAAAATATAGGAAAAAAAAGCATTGATTGGTCAAACTCAAACTTCTGGCCACATTGATTTGAAACCCCATTAAAGTTTAAAATATCTCTGGAAAACATCTCAAATAATCTCAAACAGAAAAATACAGAAATAACCTATCAATATGAATATATGGGGGTCAGGTGTATTTTTTTAAGATGTGGGGGAACCATAGTCATTATATTAATGCACTCTTATGAGTAAGTCAAATAGGTTAGGATAAAGTTCATCACAGAATAATAATTTAAGTCAAGAGGGAAATGGTTCACCAAAGTTAACCTTGATTTCTTAGAAACCAAAGCAACAGAAGTTCTCATTGTTTTCTTAAATTATTGCTTTTTCTCAGTAACTGCAGTCCCCAGTTTCTCAGTCCCCAGACTTAAATCCAACAGAAACATGCAAGTTTAGCTGAGGAGAAGAAAGCAAAGGGAAAACTGGGTCTGTATTACTAGTGAATATAAAAAGAAAATTCTCATTTCTTATACTGGGATTCTATTTCACACTGAACAAAAGTATGCAAATTAAAGATAAAATCTCTTTCCATTTGAGGTTATAGCACTGCAATTATAGATTAGTACATTTTAATGTTGCGGTTTTTAATATTGACCATAAATATGGCTAGACCTGCAAACCGAAAGAAAAATTACAGCTTTAAAAAAATAAAAGGAGTAAAATGTAGGCAATAACACAGAACAAATAACAGTAAAGCAATAATTTAAGAAAACAATGCGAGCTTCTGTTGCTTTGCTTTCTAAGAAATGAAACACTGGGGAGTGGGTGGACATGAATTTACAGCACTGTGTGTGTCGGCATCAAAATGATGAAATCTTAAACTAAGCCGCATCTCACGAAGGCTCAAACATGCATTTTGGCACAAATTTTTTTTTTTTAATTCAGCAGGTTAACTGTAATGCCTCCAGAGTATTACTGAATAAAAAAAAACAATTTTTTGTAGCATGTGCATGAATGGCTTTGCTGAGGTAGTGAAAGATTGTTTGCTTACCCCTTGGTTTCCATTAAATTTGATCAATGGCTGTTGTGACAGGATCTGCAACAAAGAAACAGAAATTAGTTTAGGTTTTATTTTGACTTGTAAAATATGTTCAACTCAGGCCACATCTCAAAAATCATATTTTCAATTAAATGATTCAATAAGGGAAATTTATTACACAAATTTACATCAACTTCAACAGTCACCCAATAGTCTTCTGCAGTTACTGCAGCACCTTCCATTGTTGTGATCCCGGTTGTGATTGCAGCCAATTAATTTCTGGTCAAAGGTAAGGCCATCTAAAGCTACGCTAGCGCTGGCCCATGCAACAAGTCCAACGTAGCCCATCAGATAAAGAATCAACATTTTCCAGTGGTCTAGTCAAAGTCCAAAATTCAAAACAACTGAAAACCTGTGAGGGATCTGGAGAAACCTCAATGCAAGTCATACTTAAAAAATAAAAAAAAAGAGCTGATGTACTGGAAACAAATTTACAAGGAGACAATTTCAAGGTAATAGTCAAGTCAGACAGAGCAAATATTTTCAGTTTCAGGCTGATAGAGGTGGACCTTCAGTCCACTGGGTCATAGATTTTGTTTTTCTAGTCACAAGTTTAGATTTGGGGTTAGCTTGTTAAATATGCAGTGAAGAATTTAAAAGTAAGATTGTATCCGAATTTAAATGTTCCACATCTCAAAGGCTTGGTCGCCTAATTAACTGGTTAAACTTCACACCCGTTTGACATGCGTTGTTCCAAACCTTATTGGATGTTCCTTTAGCCAGAAAGGAAGACATTTCAAGAGTTGGGGACAAGCTATTTTGCATCATAAACAGATATGCAGTCATTTGTTACAGATCAAAGTAGACGAGAAAACAACTGACCTGCGACTTAGAGGACAAGGAGGGCGACCCCATTTTGTACATTAGCAGTTTTGGTTGTACAATACCAGATTTTATCAAGGTAATAAATTGAATCATTCTTCGTGAGATGTTTTGCACTGAGTGTCAATTTGTATCAGTCACAGGAACATTTCATATCTGCTTTGACAGTTTAATTTCATTTTTTATGATCTGATAGTCTAGATAAATGCCATAATGTAATGCCAATAAACATGTCATTTGGTTTGTATGGGGTATTTGGTCTGTATAACAACCACAGTAAATAAAAGTCTGATATTCTGCAGGGTTTACCCCAGAAAACCTGCTAAGCCCAGTGGTATAAGTGATAGAGCAGTTCACTTGTTTCTGTGTTAAAAATGGAAAACCTGGTGACTAATGATACACTTGGGGAAACCCAGAGTCTGTCTACATAATTGTTTGAAATGTGACTGTTTCATGCATGCAGGCAGTTACTGAATTGTTTATATTAAATGCAGCAAAAATATTTAGCAGGATATATGATAATGGCATAGCTAAGTGATAAGAGACACAGTCTCATAATTGTGAGGAAAAATGTTTTAATTTTTTTTTTTTTCAGAAATGGTCTTCCACAATCTATACCAAATAGGGCTTCTAAAATGTATTCTTTTTTTCTTTTTTTTTGGAACCACTACAAACCTTTTCACCCAACCATAAAGGTCATAAGGTTCCTCTAGAAAATGCAATGTCTAGTTCAGTTATTACTTAACTTCACAGTAAAAGCCCAACGTTTTCTGTTGCATCACCCTGACAAAACATACAAATATCTGGACAATTATCCCACTTGTTTTCAACAGCAGTAATTCTCGACTTAAAGCTGCAAGACAAACCAAATTTTACAATACATTTAGGTTACTTATCATTTAAGAATTAATATTTTATAAAACACATATACTTTAATACCTGATATGTTAGAGGTTGAAGCAACCAAAACACACAAATAAGTACATTACTTTAAAGTAGTAAAACTTGAAAGTAAAATTATTTCATAGAAAAAATTCCAATGCCAAGAATAATTAAGAAATTATTTAAGGAGGAAAAGATGCACTAAGACAACAATAAGCATCTCAAGGAAAAGACCCTAAAGCATTGGCTGCATAAAGTCAAATTAGCAACAATGTGTAAGTACATTTTCAGAAACTCTTAAGATTTAAGTGGAGGTTTAATTTTACAGCTGTGTGGTACATGCTGGACATTATAAAAGACACATAACCACTTTGTCTGGCACCCAGACTAAAAACAACAAAATAAAGGAGAAAAAGGAAGAAATGCTCTAGTTCACAAGCTTTACAGAAAGAGAGCGTTTCATTTCCTCCTGAAATGTGCTCGCTCGAAGCACCAAAACTGACAAAGCGCCTCACTATTCCTGAAATTTTAAACATTCAAGTTTTAGCGATCCCCACCCAACAGGCTCCCCACCTCCCCCGCCGCTCTGGTAACACTGCTAACATAGTGCTACCCTCAGCCTGTTCATTTCAATGGGCTGCTGACATGTCACTATTCTCTGGGACCTGAGCCCAGAATGTTCCACCCACAGGGCTAACCTTAGGGACAGAGACTGGGTCCTGATCACCGATCAGGGCTGCGGATGCTCCCAGTCAGAGCCAACCATAAGCAGAGTGGGGATCAGCTTGACAAGGCTCCTCTCTGCTGCCAAGCTCACCGGTCTGAAACTAACCCCGTCTAAAATGCGTTGCCCGTTTAACCAGCACTTGCTCTCTGACTGCATATTCACATTATTTTGGAAAAGCAGCTAAAAAAGGACAATCTTGAACCTCAATGTTTTTTCTATAACAATGGTAGAGAAAAAACAATGACTTCAATCTTAAGACCCTAACAACAAACAAAAACAGCCAAAAATCGTTACATTTATGGAAGTCCCTTTTATGTTTTAATTGGAAACAGGCCAGGTCTAAATAGGTATATGAGCTGAAATTATCAGGTATTTATACCTGAGTGGCAACATCTCAATGCTGCCACATTGAGATGTTCAGGTTGTCTAAGATTAAAGAAGTGGAAGGAGAGGTCTGCACTCTACAAGGATGAAATGACAGCGTCTACATGTTCAGTGTACATTCATCAATGCTGATTATAGCTTTCCGCTCTGGCCCTTTAACGTAGCTGAGATTATGAGCCCAAGTAACAGATGTTGGCTTTATTGGACCCAGTTATTGGTGCTTTTACAGGAGCTGGCTCTTCAACACTACGAAGACATCCTTTGAAGCTTTTCATGTCTTTTCCCGATGAATGTATCAGTACGTTTGATCTTGTGCTTCAAATGGAGGCATTACTTTAAGATGTATGCACCCTTTGTTCGCTGTAAGATCAGTTTATGTCGCACATGACACACACACACACCTCACAAGCTGCTTCTAAAGTGACAGTTACAAACAGAAACAAGGTAATTTACAAAAAGCAGAAAGATTTTTTATTATTACAGCTCTAAGCACGTTTCTTTCAAGGAAACGGGTGATGCTTTGAAAATAAATATATTGAAAAGTGGAAAAAAAAGTGAGAAAAAAAAGTATATTTTAACAGGATACACCAGAAAACTGAACATAAACAGCATCATACACTCTTTTGCCACTTTACTAGGAATACCATGTTTGTACTACTTTGGCACACATTTTGCATTTAAACTTCTTGTTTTTAAGGTGCATAGATTCAACTGGGTATTAAAAATGCTTTCTTAGGGATTCTGGTTGATTTTGGCAAGAGAACACTTTGCAGTTGCTGCAGATTTGTCCATATTGTTCAACTCCGATTACATAACATCCTCAAAAATGCTCTGTTGAACTGAGATCTGGTGAGAGTGTAGGTCGTTTAAGTACAGCAACCTTGCTGTCAGTTTCAAAAAAGCAGTTTGAGAAGATTTGATCTTAATGACCTGGTGCATTATCCTACTGGAAGCCGCAGTCAGACAATGGGTGCAGTGCGGTCTTGAAAGGGATGATCACGGTCAGCATCAATTACTTGGGTAGGATGTGGTGCATAAACAATATCTCATTGGTACCAACTTACCAGTGTTGTGCATTCAGAGATGGTATTCTGGATACTTTCCCATGGTAGACATTCAAAGGTATCTTAACACTTATTCGTACGACGCGCCACCCATTCACCCCGAACTTGGATCTTTAGTCTCCAGTCGAGCTCCCAGTGCTACGCCCACACAGCTTTGCCACAAACAGCAATTAGCAAACCCCTACAACATGCTTAAGAACGGCTGTAAACGTCATCAATGGAGAAGAATTGTTGTGATGATGTGCTGCAGCTAGAATATCGGAAAGGGTAGGAGGATCTTAAAGAGACTGACGCCGATTTCAAAGCGTCATATATTGTTATGAATCTAAGTCAGTTTACTTTTAAGTTGTTTTTGATACAACATTCTCATATTAATTGAAGGTAACTTAGCTACTTAATTGTTCTATAAAACCGCACTATGTGCCTAGAAAATACATAACTGTCCTCTTGTCACTATATTAGATGTACCTAATAAAATGTCTGGTGAGAGCTTAAAGAAGGGGTCTTAAACTGCATTTCTCAAGAGCAAGAGTCCTTCGACTTTAGATGTCCATTTCAGCACATCTGGTTCCAATGTTAGCTCATTAGCAGAGCTCTGTAGAGTTTCACTGCATGCTGGTGAGGCAGATGGGCCATTTGATTCAAGTGTGTAGGACAAGGGTCACATTTAAAGTTGCAGGGCTCCAGCCCTCGAGGACTGCAGCTTGAGAACACTGATTTAAAGGAAGAGACGAGTGGTATGCAATAGTTAGGCTGGTGTGCAACATGTTTTGTAATCAGCATGAATAGTAATGTCTTTAATACTGTTGACGTTGCAACGTAGAAAACACGCTTTTATTAAACAAGTGGTAGCAGAAGAACAGTCTTGAGGATTTGCATTGATCTATACAACTCCAAACACATTTGACCTTAATGGTGTCATTTTCAGGTTCTGAAAAGTTCTGCAACATTTTCCCCTAAATGTTCATTCTCTTATTGCACTCAGCGGATTTTAGTGCTTCTTAGAACAATGGGGCTGTCGGACTCGCTGCTTTTATTCCTGTTTGGCAAGAGCCACTTGCATCATAAACAACAACCTCAGACAAACGGAGACTGTACCTGTGCAGCTGGAACAAAAGAAAACACCTCCTGCCAGCAAACTCCAAGCTGCCGTTTTTGTCACAAGACAATACAAAAACAGCAGGGCGCATAAATTCAACATGAATCGATGATTTCTACAAACTCTTCCACATCCAAATATCGTTGGGAGCAATAAGCGAGTTCCATAGTGCATAGTCCAGATGTTCCTCTAAAAGAAACAAATTGCTCCCGTCTGTTGCAGAAATAGAGAGGTTTGCTGGGGCAAAAAGCAGAATTTAACAATAAATGTGAAATTGCAGAGTGCATTAGTGTTGCGAGTCAAGTGTTATTCAAGAGCAAGTATTGAACACAGTAATGTAGACTATTTAATACTGATGACCTTCTGTTCACTTCTATAGGGCCTTTATTTCATAAAAATATATTTACCCTCATATGACAGGAAATTCTTTACAACATAGGCCTAGCTGGGTATAATGATACAACTCAGGTTAATGGATATAGCAGTGCATCAACCTGCTTTTATATAGCTGTCCATAATCTCAAAAATTATTTAAATCCATCTAAAAAAAAATTTGAAAATATAAGCAATCCACTATTGTAAGCATTATTTACACTTACTGAATGTCTTCATAAGAATACTGCACATCACTGTGATGCATTTGCTGACAAAATGTGAGTGAAAACAGGACAGAGTATAGGCTCTCTAAGGACCTAAAAAGTATGTCATTAGCTTGAAAACAGCCACAAAAATAACTATGTGTTAAATATGTATTAACGTTTTTTTTTTTTTTACTTACAGGGACTCTCCTACAGATTTGAAAAAAGCTCAGAAAATCCAGCACCATGTTAAAGGGGATTCCATCACGGTTTGCCAAATTCTGTATAATTTTATTTTATGCAGTCTCTTAGGGCTAATAAAACATATTTCAACTGAAGGTTCCAGTCATTAAAAAACTCCAAATTGCTTCACTAGCTGCTTGTTCAAAAGCAATATGTGCTTCCACATACACGTATTGCCAAACGGCACAGCAGGTCAGGCAGTCTGCTCTGACACTGGGCTGTCATGGTCCCTTGTAGCAACCCTGTCACAGGACAGAGGAACACCATGACATTCAGTGAGTCATATTTGGCTTTAGTCATTACAGCCGTCCCTGGCACTGACCCGTGATCTGCTGAGATGGAGGAATAAGCATTCCTTAAATAACCATGGTGCTGGCAGACCAACCAAAGTTGGGCAACAACATCCAGATCCATTAGTTCCCTCCGATCTCATGAGTGTTGAGGCAGGACATGGATGCCCAGGCCCATAGCTTGCCACAATAATTTGTTTTTTAATCAGCAATAAAATCTGATGATTTTTTTTTAGATTTCAACACAAAATATTTGCACCAAAAATGTATTCATTTAATGTATCAAACATTCGTGGAGGTGCCAAGTATCCCTAGTCATCATGGCGTTACTGCATTAATGCCAGAGTTCCATTTGAATCACCACCAATACTCAGTGATCTTTTCTAATAAATAAATTAAATCACACATAGCAATGCATCAGGGTTATCAAAAATAATTGATATCTTGATACAATCGATACCTAAAAGAGGAGTCATCCAAAGAAACTCATTGCATCAAAATCAAAACATTTCTTATTTCCCCAAATTGTCGCATTTCCTCAGACAGCTGCTTTGCAACAAGACATCCAAAGGAAGTCATAACCCAGAATAAAAAAGAAAAACGTGTGTGACCCTTCTTAGCTGACAAGCCTAACACTGTGTTGTTTGGAGGTTCTTTCCCCACGAAGCAGACAGACAGGAAAAGAGGAAATGTAAAAAGATCCCTTATACTAGTTGTGCTAATGTTACAACACTGATGCTAGAGAGCAACTTAAAAAAGGTCAATGAAGCTCCTGAAACTGCAACAGTGAAATGGTAAGCCTCCAGTTCACACTATCCGTTTAAATATTAGCTTCAAAACACTTCATAATGCAAAAAAAATGTTTCAGAAAACAGCTCAGTCAACTATTAAATGGTGAAGAAATTGAACAATCCTTCCCTGCGGCTGTAGTTCATTGTTAAAGAAAATATTCAGCAAAATTATCAAAAAGGACAGAAAATCTACAGAGCTGCTGTTGAACACATCTGAATTAACTATATCCTTGTTTAACACTGTATTATTCTATGCTTAAGAACCATGCTTGTCTTGAGGCAAACTTTATTTTAGCACAGAATTACTTTTTACTTCTCACTTTCATGAATCAAAACTTGATTAATCGCACGGACAAATTTTCATCTCATCTATTTTTAAAGGTTGTATTTTTTAAATACAACTGTCATTGACTATGTTATAGTTACAGCAAACTGCTGAAAACTTCAGTCAAAACATTAATCAAAAGCAGACTCGGAACATCAAACAACAGTCTAAAATATCAATATTAAGGTCAGGAGTCCGTCACCAATTCACTGTAGGGTCACAAGATTGGCTTCGTATATATAATTGGTAGTTTGACAAAATTAATCTAAGCCTTACTTCACACACAGAGTTATTTGTGTTGACTAAACATGTGTATTGCCTAAACACTGGGAGAAGGTTTGCTTGTTTCTGCTTGTGTACACTTCTATAGGGGTCAGTGGTTTTCAGTTTGACATTTTCTACACTCAATTGCTGACACAATTTGGCAGAAATACATTTTGTGCGATCTGTATGAAAGGATGAAGAAACATGTCAACCAGATCACATATTCCAGGCCGCAACACGACAATGCCAGTAATTAGAAAATAATTTAGCTTTGAAAAACTTGCAAATTCCAGTTGATATTTAGCTTCTTTATGGCAAAAAAAGAGAAAAAGCAATCTTGAGCACTGCTGAATCACACTTTGTCTCTCAATATAATCGACAACGGCTTTCCAAAGGCGTTATTAAAAACTCATCCGCTCTCTAGAAACCGTTCGGGATGACGCTGGTAGCAGAATTACTCATTTCCTCACTTGCGTCACACCCGGTTAAAGGAAAGCAAAAAAAATACAAACATGATTAAAAGGAAGAGTGAGTGTTGGGCTCCAAGTCCCACAGCAGGAGCTCCGGTTAACTTTGTCCTCAAATGTGCAGAGAGAGAAACCCAGCTGATAGTCATGTCTCTTACAGGAAGCACTCGTTAGACAGACAGCACCATGGCTGCTGGGTGGATGTTGCGCAACATCCAGAAACAACATGAGAAATACCCTGAAGCCAATAAGCAAACTGCACAAGCTCTGCACCTGAGCCAGCATTTTGCATTTGGTTAGCTGAAAATATCTGAAAGGAAAAAATATAAAATAAAATGTGTTGTTCCGTCAGCGTCTACACGATATATTTAGTCGCAGGACAGTGATGCAATTAAGAGTTTAACTCTCTACCTTGTCCGACCCGCTGCTGCAGCTGGGTACCAGCCAGCGTTCGGGTTATGACGAAGCTAAAGGCGTGCAAATACCTCAGGAAGAAAAAAAAATGTCTGAGTCACAATGAAAACAACTGAGGTTGAAGTCTAGGGTGTTGCAAAGAAACATGAGATTAATTTTACTTACATTGCACGTACCCTCTGTCTAAGCAAGGTGATTAAGTTGGTCGTTATTGATGTTCAGCTAAGCAGAAAGGCAAATCCTACGACGCTGTCGGTTTGTCATGCAATACTATAAGCTTGTTATTCTTCAAAGCATAAGCTCTGCTTTATAACCTCTAATTATGCATACTTGTTTTAAATGAAATAGGCAAATTGTAGTGTATACCCATATGAAACTTACACATTTTAAAACAATAACTTATTTGCATGAATTTTTCCATTGTCTATAATTGTCATTTAAATTAATCTGGAATGCAAACTGAGATCTCCTAAACCTTTACCAATGACACTCCTCATACCCAAAAGAAAAGAGCGACTCAAACATAATCCTCCGTTCTCCAGGTGATCTTGCGTGTGCTCATTTCCATGCCAATACTTAAAGCACTCCTAACAAAATAAGCCCTTCATGAACCCATTATGCCGTAGACTCCATCCAATAAACCTGAGTAAGCGTTTTAAGTCTAATAAGTGGGAAAAGTATAAAGACACGGTTAACCTATAATGAACTTGGCCACGGTGGCTGCAAGTCTGCTTATCTGCTTAGGATGAAAACTGCAAACAGGTTCATCGCTGCCGACTCCGTCTCTCCAGTTTATCAGTCCCTTTCATCTATGGTGTAATATTCTCCTGACAGCTGCACAAAGTTAAACGACTGACAAACTTGTGTGTCTGCACTCATGAACGCCATCTTCAACAGTCACGCCAGACGATAACAAACCGAAGTGTAGCTGCTTAGACTGACACACAAGCCCCAGAGTGGTTACTGCCAAACCAATACCTGTGACTACATCAGCAATAATAATATCCAGTCAAGTTTGCACCTAATGTATGAGTGATGTAGGACTTAAAGATAAACTGTGGTAAACACCTGCAAGAAGGGACACGCCAATAACTAGAATAATCAGCAACACAGATAGGAACCAATATCTCTGATTTACATGCCATCACAATCACAGCTGTCATAGATGCAGTAAATATTTCAATTGCAAAGAAAGGTTTGGGTGAAAGATTTGGTAGGCTGCAAGATGCTAAAGTTCAGGTACAATGGCAGAGACTTTGTAATTATCAATACAGAAAGTGTAGTGAGCAAAAAGTGAATCTATTTTAATGGCCATCTTCATCGCATATGAATGTTTTCTCCCCCAATATCTTGAACCCCTACATCTCAGTTTAAGTCTTTCCTAAATTGTATTTGCCGTTAACAGTTTTAATACATGCAGTCCAAACTATGACAAGAATAACTTCCCTCTTTCTGACTGCACAGAAATGGCATTTTCCCCCCTACTTCTTCCCTCTGATGTTGGCTAGCAGTGGCGAATGGACCATAGGGGGCGACGCCTTGGAAGGGGGAAAAATAAAAATGTAAAAAAAAAAAATCTATATACATGATTACAATACTGTATTAGCAACACCAGTTTTCCTTAATAGTGTGTGCTTAAGTATAATCTGAATTACTTACACAACATTTCTACCAACTGACTATTCAACTTTGAATTTCCCTCCTGCACCACAGAAGTGGTGCCTGGTAAAGTCCTACTCATTTCTCGGTTAATTTTACGTTTGTAGTCATGTTTATTTCATCCTATACTGCGGTCTGCTGTCATGAATTGATGCTCAAAAGATCAATTTGAACCGAATTTAGCCTGTTTGTTCAGAGTTAAACCTCTAGGCAGTCATACAGTAGTTTGGTATTTTTCACAGTTTTGAGTCAGACTCTGTGTTAACCATCATCACTGATTTCATACTTAAATACTGTATATTTTGCTAGCTACCTAACAGACCTTTTACTTTTAGCTTGACTGACTCTTCGTGTCATTTTGAAGTATAAAGAATGCTACATTGTTGTGGAGCTAAAGTTACTCTCCAGTACCAGTAGTTTGAATCATTAGGAACTATGAAGGAAAAAAGTACTGGCACAGCAAGATAGAATGATGATTGCTGGGGTCCTGCAACCTGCAGCTCTGGAGCCACATGCAGCTCTTAAGTTCCTCCACAGTGGCTCTTTATAACTTTGCTCCCAGAGCAAATAGAACTGAACAGTGTTTCTAAATGCGCAAGGTTTGCCTTTTGTTGCCATGTTTAAACATGTTTTGCTGTTAGAATGTATTCATTCTCTTACTATAATGGCTTAATGGATTTTCTCTGCTCTAAAACCTAAAAAAAATGAGATACAATGTTGATAACTTAACCATAAAAAGCAAAACAAATAAACAAACAGTAGGTTTGTTTGAAGGATTGTGTGTAATTTAGTTTGAGCAGGGGGAAAGAAATGGCTCTTTGAGTTGTGGATGTTGCCACCCTCTGGTACAGGCTGTTCTACAAGTGAAATCTGACCATTCTAGATTTCCCTTATCCTTTCCAAACTGCTTCCATGTGCTTCTCTGTAGCCAAATGTTCCTGAAACCCTACGGTCTGTTTTTACATAACCTGAATAAACTTACAAAGTTCGGATCATTTGAATGAGTAGCGTTATTCAAAAACATCCAAATAAATATAAAAAAGAACTCTGACCTCCTAGTTGCCAAATGTGATGTCACTGCAGGCATGTGTGTGTGGAAGCTTGTTTCTGGGTAGAGTAGATTTTAACTTGATTGAAGTACAATTAATAAAAAAAACAAAAACAAAAAAAAACTAACAATTACATTGTGTTCCATAGGCAACAAACCAGAGCTAAAGAGAATTTCACTGATTTTTACATACAAAGTGTGGCAAGTAGCTTTAAGACCATAAATCTGAAATGGTTCTCTGTATCTCCAAAGAAAAATAAAGTTGAATATTCTTGGCGAATGCAATGCAATTGAGAGAGAACCCCTTTCCAACACCCTGTTTACCTGTTCCAGTTTTATTTGTTTGGGTTTATCAGCTGCAGTCTTGCTGTAGACAGCCACTGAAGCTGGAGATAAGGCCCTTTCCTCCTGCCCTGTCAGGTTTTCCCTGTCAAATATTTATAGAAGCTGAAACATTAGATGGCCACAAACAGACTTAAAGCTCTAGGCACAGAAAGTCCAGCGAGCAAGAAGACGCTGTAGCGCAATGGCGGTAGATTATTTGAAAGCCAATGTCGATACGTATAAAACAAAAAGTAAAATCAGATTTTTTTTAAGTTCGACGCAATTTTTAGGCTGGAACTAAGGGGGTCGGGAAATGAAACAGACGCTTCTGGCATGAATGCTGGTTGTTTTCTCATAATTATTGACGACGTCGTCATTTGACAGTCAACCCAATTCACACTTCCCCCCCTGACACTAGTTTATAAGAAGGCGTTAGTTCAGAACAGGCGATTTAAAGCTCCAACCCTCACTGCTTCCAGCCAGTCGCAGGCTAGTTCTGCTAGCAAAGGTCTGCCAAACATTTCTTTGCAGCCCAACAAAGTTTCTGGAAGCATCGACACATGACAGCCATCATTTTCCCCTCGTTGTCAGATTAATTCCCAACTCATGTTGGGGCGAATTAAGTTAAAACTGTTGCGCAAACCAAAGCCAACCAAGCACCTTAATCCAATGAAATAACCATCGTGGCTCTGTGTTGAGAAGCAGCGAGCTTGATAAATGCGAGACTACGGCCAGAGTGAAGTAAATTTTTTTTTAAATAAAATAAAATAGCCTCGCTACAACATTTCCAACTCAAAACAAGACAGACTTTATGAACCAGGCTGCAGTGCGTGTTCCAGCTTGGAAGGCAGCGGCAGACGGAGCGGTGACTGACCTCCCTCTGCCCGCCTGCCTCCGTGTCTGTCACTGCCGACAGGAAAAGAGTTCAGACCCGAACCAGAACGGCACGTTGCCACAAAGAACAAAATTACCTTGCTGCTCCGAAAGCCTTCAAGCGCCCTCAGCGCGCTGTCAGTGAGTTTGACGTGAAAGACGGTGACATTACTGCCGTTGCTCACTCTTCCACAGGACAGTCCGTAGCACTGCTCCTCCTTCAGCGCCGCCATCTTACCCACCGTTCCCACACTCTGTCGTAAACCGAGAAGTCCCATTGCTTTTCATTGAATATTCAGTGGCTGGTCACCGATGAAGTCACTGATCTGCGAGGAAGCCAGTGCAGTTACGTTTTCGAAAACCGTATGTTTTTATAGAGCAACGTATCTGTTATTAAGTTAAATTAAAAGAATATTATATGGAATATATATCTTGCTGATAATTCTCAAAATAAATGCTTTTTTTTTCCATCAGTGTCGCTACATTATTGTGAGAACTTGAAAAGTTTGGTGACCTCAAGGAAAATAGATTATCGGGTGATATGAGTAAGATTTAATTGGAGGCGTAACTTTAAAATCTTGCTGATATTTGTTTTGTACTAGCCACAAAGCCGAATGCCTTTTAAAAATAGAAGTGGTGTAAGGTCCCTTACATGGGAAGGACATAGAGATTTTATTATGTAGTATGAAGCAAAATACTTTGTCAACCTATGACATCAGACGTTTAGGTTATAAGTAACAACGGTGACGGAATAAATAATGTATGTTTCCAAAGAAACAAAATTCATTGAAATTAATAAATTAATTATTGAATGCATTCTGTCCCAATTTACCTATAACCGATAAAGATGAACCTATCATCCAAAATGCATCACTCTATTTTTTTTTCATCCAAGAAAACTTTAGTAGCCTTTAACAAAACCTGAATTTTACATTAATTCATCTGAAATTGTTGAAGTACTTATGTTCATCCATTTTACCTCCAACAGGGTCCACATCCAACTCTGTGGACCCTGAAGTTGGTGGTTGCAAACTCAACTTAGATACTCTTAAAAAAACAATATATGAAGAAGTGAATAGTAACAGTTTGGTTGTTTAAACTCTTAGTATTGCCATCTGGGTTTAAATTGACTGATTAATATTGCTTGTTTGTTCAACCAATAGTTTGTGGTTACGCTGTGAAAAATTTGGGAACCACTAATCTAACTTCCATAACTTTGTTTTACCAAACATTTCTTATACAAATAAAAAAATGCAGAAGCATCTTCGAAGAATTTCTACTATTATACTACACTTTTCAAAATCCTTCATCAAAATATGATACATTTTAGCCAACTTTATAATTTATGAAATCTTAACACACTATAATAAGGACATTGTATTTTACATTCAGTTAGATGTAACTTAACATTTTTCATTGCCACTTGTTTTAAGAAAAACTTTCGTAAAATCTTGAGTTTAATAATAAAAAAAAGAATCTAAACTTTTTCCGTCCAGATCCAAGGATGAGATTGGTCGAATTATGTTATACAGTATGAATATTATTGGTTTGAAATCACTGATTTTCTGACTTTGTTACAGGCCATTGTGAGTGGATATCAAACTTCCTCCTCAGTGCAGACACCGATTTGACCCTGCAGTAATCTGTCAGAAGGAGGAAAGATAGGTCACCTAAAACATGCATATAATGGGAACAGATATACAGAAGCCTTTGGAATGTCAGACTTATCAGTTCAGGGAAATGTTCAGTCAGTGACTTATGCTTCTTTTCTGTATAAGAGAAAAACATGACTCAACTGTATCTGAATGGGAAATGTCCCAGTGACGCATCTATGTAATTAACAGGAGCACTTTTAGTTCCTCTGATATTACAGATTTAACCAATTTAACCACAGCTGGACATAACACATTTCATTAGTCAAGAATAGCTAATAATAAAAAAATTAAACAAAACAAATAATTTCATAAGATATTTATTTGTAATCAATACAAAAATTAAGAAAAGCAAAGAATGCCAGAAACTCCTCTGAACAGTTATTTTGTTGGCATGATGCGGCTTGTGGCTCTGTTGCTCTGACATCTACTCAAAGGACACATTTAGCAGAGTCGCGTTTCCGTTTTGGAATGAACAACATCAGAAGGTAACTTACAAAAAAAAAGCAAACTTATGGTCAGTTAGAAACATTTGGTCATTGATTAATATAATATTAAATTGAAATTAAATAAATCTTCCTTCAGCTACACTCCTAACAATATATGCCTTTAATAAGCTAGCTAGGATGAAAAAAGTTTTTTGCTTGTTTTCAACTTTGTCAGTGTTACTTTGATAAGACTGTAGATCGTTATGTTTTATTTAACTGAAGTATGTTGCTTGGTGTTTATTTTTACTCTATAGCAGTGGTTCTTAAACTTTTTTGAGGTACTGAACCCCCCAGTTGCGTGTGCGCATTCACCAAGGCCTTGGTAGTGCACGGGGGGGGGGGGGGGGGGGGGGGGGGGGGGGGGGGGGGGGGGGGGGGGGGGGGGGGGGG
>CAEGAF010179506.1:0-13059 GCA_903067075.1 Micropoecilia bifurca | reverse complement strand
CACACACACACACACACACACACACACACACACACACACACACACACACACACACACACACACACACACAGCATGCAGACCCAACCTGCTGTTGTCTCTAGCGGATTAGAAATCTGTCTACCCTTAGAAGACAGCAGGACACACACATGCACACATCGGGGGGTCTGCAGTCTGTGAAATTGATCAAGATGCTTGCCAGACATTATTCAGAGATGAAGCCGTTCTGGTATTGATCCCCAGCCCCGTCCTCTGTCCAGTAAGCTCAGGACTCTGACATAACTCAAAGAAGACGTGTGGAAAGATGGTCTGTCCTCTTTAGAAAGTCTTGCAGAAATTCACATTAGCAGCTTTCAGCAAATAGGTGACATGTAGAGGCAATGCTGCATTAAATTAGTCTATGCTACTGGATGCTTGAGGTTTACAAAAATAAATTATCTGATGTTCTTTTCCAGAAACAAACCAGATAAAAAATGTTTTGACTGTGACTTCAAATATCCTAACAAAACCTTTAAAAAGAGACATCACACCATTGAGGCTTAACTTGAATAAAGTTAAAGACTAGGTGAGTTTATTTAAAAATTGTCAGAAAGATTTAAAAAAATATTTAAAAACTAAATAATTACCTCCCATCCTATTACACTAAACCAAAGATTATGCTTTAATCATATCATTAATATGTTTCTTATCCATTGTGTTCTGGCATTATAAGTATAACGCATTTGGTTAAACTTTATAGATATGTGAAACATGAGTGCGTTTGCACTTTAGCAGATTATTTCTACTTTTAGCTTCCTGAATATACATATTTTTGCTATAGAACTATTCTTTCAACTAATTTCCATAATAATAATGTAATGAATAAAAGAGTACCTTCCAAAGATGATAACATACTTTTCTTTTGGTTCTTTACGTTGTGTCACATTACAACCACAAACATCAATGTACTTTGTTTGATTTTATGCAGTAGAGCAACATAAAGTAGCCAAAAAGGGGGTCAGGAACTGCAGAGAAGTGAAATCTTGAGACCTCCTCCAAAAACGCTTACGACTGCCTGTTTTAAGAATTTAGACACCAATTATATGTTTATGTGCATCATGGAAACTGTGTTAGCATTACAGCAGACGTTACAGTCTTCCATTTTTCCTCACTTGGGGTTCCAGCCAATCAGCACAGAGGAAAACTCCTGGTGCTCCTGGATTGGCTGCTTTGCAAACCAGTAGAGTACAGACAAGAATTGTAGGTATTTTTTATCTTCCCAAGCTGAATTTTCTTGCAAATATTTGATGTTCTATGGAAAAATCAGTGAAAAAGCTGATTTTCCAGGAATAAATTGGAGTCCTCTGCAGCGACCATCTTTCAAGCGAAAGAAAAAAACGTTACATTGTTTTGAAAATATAAATCTGCAAGGTGTGCGCTGAGGTTCGCTCACAAGGCTGAAATTGATACTAATTCGTTGCCAAACAGCTCAATCTCAGTCAGAATAGATGAAGACCAGCATTAGCTTTAGGAATGTACTTTGACTGTGCCCTTCCAACACATGAACAATCTCTAAAATGATTCCATTGTAGCTCTCGCTGCAGGTTTAAGGAGGCTGACCTGCTGGAAGACGAACCTCCGCCCCAGTTTCAAGTCTTATTCGGCTTCAGGTTATCTTCCAGGAACTGCGTCTACATCCGTCTTCCCATCAGCTCTAACCTGATTCTCTGTCTGAAAGAAAAGCATCCTCACAGGATGACACTGCTACCACCATGTTTCACCAGGTTGAATGTGTTTAGGGTGATAGTTTTCCTCCATACGTAGCATTTTTTTATGTAAGTCAAAGCGTTCAATTGTTGTCTCAATAAGAACAGAGCAATTTCTTGACTTCCCATGACTTTTAGCAAGTGGTAATGGGACTTGAATGGCTGCTCCCTTGCTATTTTTTCATGAAAATAAGATTTGTGGAAGGTAAAACTAATAGTTTTTGCCCAGATGCATCTCTGAAGCTCCTCCTGAGCTACTGAAGGCCTCCTGGCTGCCTCTCTGACTGATTCTCTCCTTGTCCAACCTGCTGATTTAGATAAGATGTGACAGTCATTTGTTGAACTAGATTTTATCTAGGGGCCTCAGAATAAAGTGAGCTTAATACAAAAGAACAGCAAACGTTTGTGATGTTTGTTCACAGCACGTTTTGACACTCATGCATCACTTCCACGTGCTACTCTGTATTTATTGGTCTATCACATAAAATCCTGATAAAATCATTTTTATTTTGTGACTGTAATGTGACAAAACATGAACAAAGCATCATCATCGCTGTAGGAAATTTAACTTCTTTAATATTCCTAACAATTGTTTAAAATATATCAGATTCCTAATTATACAGATTCTGACTTGATGTTCTTCCAGATTATCTGATTGTTGAAGGTGTGATGGAGGGTTTTACTTTACAGCACTGCTGCTGGTGAAATGGAGACAAAAATCAATTCTCACTGATCCTTCAGGCTCCATATAGACACCAAACCGTATACAGTCAGTTAGTTCCTCATTATATAAACGACCTGCAGTTTATCTTTAGCCCAGACTCATGCCAGATTGCTCATACCCTAAATCCCTCCAGATGGACACGCACGTAAACAAAAGCCCATGTATGTGTGGGTCTGTACTCCACAGGCATCCACTGTGCACTAACACCGCAGTAGAACCTAAAGGCAGCGTGAGAATCTCCATTTCTTGTGGTTGTGTTGCTGCGGCTATAGGAGACGTAAGCGGTCCGGGTGCAGAGACACATGGCGCGGCCCGAACTCATGCTGCTTAATCCTCACATCTCCTAAATGAGGAGTTAACACACAGTGACCTCAATACACACTCCAAACACACACACACACACACACACACACACACACACACACACACACAAACGATGCAGCTTTTATAACTCAGTACAAGCTCAATGGCAGGATGACATTAGAAAACATAAATCATATAAATTCAAATGAGTTTCTGTGTGAATGTTCTCTATTTGAAGGCGGAGACCCTCAGAGAGCTCGTGGTCCAGGCCCGACGCCCCTCCCATTCTCCCCCCTTCACCCATCTGTCCCTCTCCCACTTACTTCTCCTGATTTATCATCATCACACGTCTCCACTTGTCCTTCCTTCTACCCCACCCCGTATAACTCAACCTCCTCCAGGTATCACTTCAACACCCATCGGTCCCCCTCTCTGAGACCACACTGCTTCCTTCACATCCAAGCACCAGTCTCCTGTCTGCTCTTTCTCTCGCTCTCACACACACACACACACACACACACACACACACACACACCAGTGCGGCCCGCTGCTTTCCCTCCCATCCCACCAAGCCCAGTTACCTTCTGAGTTCTGATCAATCCAGCCACCGAGCTAAAAGTCCAGCTCTTCGCTCCAGAGCAGCGAGCGCTCTGCTCGGCTCTATCCGTTCACCCTTCCTCTGTCAATCTGGCCACAAACCCCTCTTTCCTCCCTTTATCCCGAGGTAAGATACTTACTTTTCAGATAAAGCATATTATGATAAATCGGCTGAACTCAGTGCACGAGTGTGTGTGTGTGTGCGAGAGCGCGTAAACGTCTCACACACTCCCACATGCAACATAAGCACACAGTGCGCACACAGACATACAAAAAAACAACCCTCTATTGAACAGCTGGGAATGGCTGTGTTAGGATTCAGATTCAGAAGGAGTTTCTGATCCATACCGACACGCCTCATGGCGGCTGCTCTGCTGTTGTTCTTGCAATCAGAATCAAACTCAGGTATCAGAATGAATACTGAGCATCCAGCCATGTTGGCAGGGGGAATTCTGGGTAAATGTTCTCCAGGGACACCGGAAAACAAAGGAAATTACATTTTCTGTTCAGGCTGGATGGAAGGATAATTTCATTAGCATGATTGTTCAGAAGCCATGACTTAGTCAAACTTCATTTTCATTTCAGCTTGAAATCCTTTTTTTCATTTGCCGACCCGCCGCAGTGATTGTTCAGCTGATTCAACAGCGAAACAGGCTGATGAATAACTCAGACGCTCATCGGAAGGATAAGAAGGAAGCTTTCCTGTGTGTGTTTTTTTTTCTTTTTTGCTTTTCTAACTATAATTGTCTGCAACAAATGAGTTTGCTCCTGGCTTCTTAGTTCATCGAAGGCCGTCTGCTAATGAAATAGGATAAGAGGAGCAGGACAGCATCTGGGCAAAAGTTCTCCAACAATACGAGATGGAAGCTTAGGTCAGCAAAGGGGGAGTAAAAGAGTTTGGAGAAAATG
This sequence comes from Micropoecilia bifurca, assembly GCA_903067075.1. Lineage (NCBI taxonomy): Eukaryota > Metazoa > Chordata > Actinopteri > Cyprinodontiformes > Poeciliidae > Micropoecilia > Micropoecilia bifurca. The sequence goes on along the minus strand of CAEGAF010179506.1, from coordinate 8,784 downwards.
AAAAACTAAATGAAAACACAATGGCAACACTCGCCTTTGGGGACACGAATGCGTGCTTGTTGCAAAATGGGATGTTTATGAAATTGTGTGTGTGTGTGTGTGTGTGTCTGTGTGTGAGTCTGTGTGTGTAGCAATATAGATTAGATGCACTAAGCCTCTTATGTGATGCTTGTCCTTAATTTGCTTCTGCTCTGGGTCCTAGCGCGTCTGAACTGCCCAGCAGATCTTCATCTCGGAGCAATTTCCTTCAAACAACCCAGAAACACTTGTCAGACAGCAGCCGCCTCAAATACACCATCTTGATCGAAGAGCATTAATATTTAGCACTGGTCTTGTGCCCCAAACTCCGCACAGGATTAAAGTAAAATAAGCAAAGTAAATAAACATAAGGAAAGACTAACCTAACTAACTTTAGCGCTATTTACCAACTTGTAGCGTCTAGAAAATGGTTAAGATTTTAACCTAAAATAAAAAGCATCTGCCCCTTTAATTTGACTTTTATTCCCATGTTAAAACCATATTTCAGTATTTTACATTACAAAATCCTTGTCGTTAATAAAGAAAAAAAATGCTTTTAAAGTGCTTTGTTTTTTGCTTTCACTGACTTAAAACGTCTACAGACTTAAAGAACATAAAATGTCCTTAAGAAACTATATAAAATCCAACATGTTTTTTTACTTCCTTGAGCATAATTTTAAGTCACTTAATAAATGATTCAGCAGCCAAATTAGTGTCAGAAATATACAAACTGCAAAGTCTTAAAACATCGTTAATAAGCCACAGATCCAATCTGAGCCAGAACTACGTAAAACCGGGTTAAGTTAATTGACTATCACAGCAGCACTTCTGTGTTTTTTTTCTAAATAAAAATAATGTTTATGTGTGAAACTTTAAGCATTACACATTCATCCCAGCTTGTTTTAAAGTTATTTTGTAAACCAAAAACAATTTTTTTAACTGATTGTACAACAGAATGTATTTCGATTAGCATTTACATTTGTGCCTATATGTTTTTATTAATTATAGTACTGAGTGTCTGACCTAAAATGTGTCAAAAGGTGAGAGTAGCAAATTATCTGTGGAGATATAAAAAATAACTGATGTTCAACATTTTAATACAGACTGTAGAGTCAGACTGAAGGGGCTGAATGTGACTAGCAATGCCAGCTAGCTTGACTCTTGCATGAACACATTCAGAACTAAGTGTCATTTAGAGAGGCCACTTAATTTAACGTTCATATCTTTGGAAAACGTCAAGAACTGGGAGAAAAAGAAAAAGCCATTGAAAGCTAACCATCATCAAAGATCATCAATTAATCATATGGAAATAGTCTAATAACTATGAACACCTTTAGATTGTTATAATAGGGCAAGGCTTTATTTAGTTAAAATGGAAGAATGCTATGTTTATAAAATAATGCATTGAACTCTGTTTTACTGATGCTGCAAAAGAAGACATGATTCATACTTTCAAAGTATCTTAACTAGGTCATTTAAACAAAAACTTGGTATAATTAGTAGGAAGGGTTTGGTCAAATTTAATTAGTTGTGCTTATTAACCACCGTTTTACAAGCATTTGCAATAAACTGGGAATTGCTGTGGGAGCTTTTGCCAGATGTTAAAGGGCAGATATGAGCAGCAGCATTCATTGATATGAATTGTACAGCAAATACATTGTAAGCTTATATAAATATGGGCATTTTATTATAAATGTTTCGAGTTTTAATCTTGAAACTCATTTTATATCTTTTGCTATTTTGAAACAATCAGAGTAAATTGAAAGATTATTAATTTTTATAGACAAATATTCTGTCTGACCCTTGCAGGCTTAGTTTGCTTATGCCTTGGGCTGACTAGGCCTAATGACAGAACAAGCCGTAGAAAAAGTTCAATTGTAATCTTGGGGTTTTTTTTGTTTTGTTTTTTTTAAATATCCAACAGCAAATTTATGGTATTAGCAATAAATGTACTGTTTTGTTTGATCTTAGACGGACGACTTTTGACCCGTGCTTCCGGTCAGACAGAGTGTAACAGAAACTACGTCAGAGGAGACTTAAAGAGTGTAGCGCGCGCGGGGCCCGGGCGGGCGCCGGGACGAACCCGGGCCCCGCGCGCCCCCGCGGGGGAGCACTTACACAAATTTTTTTTTTTTTTATTTGGGGGTTTACTGACGGTGGTGGGTGGTGTTGGGGGGGGGGTGTTTAACCGGGGTTGTGTGGGGGGGGGGGGGGCCGGGGGGGGGGGGTCGTGCCGGGGGGGGCCCCCCGCGCTCCCTCGAGGTCTCTCAGTTCCTAAAGTGTTTTCTCTTCTTGTTGTTTAGACTTTTCCAGACAGTTAGCTTAATTAATCCAACCTGCTGCTGTGTCAAAGCAGAACAATGGTTGAGAAAAAAACAAAACAGGCAAAGCGCAGCCTACCTGTGGACGAAGTGAAGTTTCCTCTGGATGTTTCCCAGCGTCAGGTGGATGCAGGCCTCTAGAGTCACCCACCCAGATACCGTCTCGAACAAACACCAACACGCCCTTCAGCGTCAACTCCACACATTTTCTTCCAGCATTGGGGACGTTCAAACACGCCTGTAGAATCTCCCCGCAGCTCTCGGTGTGTCTTTATATCTCCGCTTTGGCTTTACCCAGCTAGATAAACCCCTTATACAGTTTGGGCACTAGCTGCATGGGCCTATGTGTGTGTGTGTGTGTGTGTGTGTGTGTGTGTGTGTGTGTGTGTGTGTGTGTGTGTGTGTGTGTGTGTGTGTGTGTGGATTTTAAACTATAAGAAATCCGATTCAATTAACAAGCGCGCAGAATCGGATTTGGACACTGGGAAAATTGTCTCGCCGCAGAGGATGATACAAGCAAAACCATAAAGGTCGAGGAGAGGAAGAGTGAACAGTCAACACGGAGCAAATACAACCAACACAAAAATAAAAGAGCAAAACTCATCTCAGTGTGATGCTTTAACGAGATCGACCTTATTTATGAACGGACTGAGATTCATTCGTTTTAAATGAATCCAGTCATCATTTTTATTAAATTAGAAGTAACAAAAAAGTGCATTTAACTTTAGTTTGAGCCTTATTTCACTAGGTGAGACACGGTATGGATGTTTGAAAGCCTTTAATTGTGTTTGTCATGACGATGTTTAACTTACAGGTAATGAAAATGTGACATTTAAATTAGAATTTACTCAAACCAATAAAAAAAATTATCAGAAGTGTAGCCTTAATGAAAAGTATGTTGAATACCATTTAAAAGATTTTAAACTTTTAAATAGCACCTTTAATCTGACAAATGAACCTCACTGGTACGCATATCTAGATTTTTGGCGATATTTATACAGAATGATGCAGAGGATTAGAGGTTTGGTTAGTGATGAGAAACAAAAGTAACTTTTTAAAAATTATTTTACGAAGACTTTATTAGCCTATGGAAGTGCTGCCCTAAAAGATTTTTTAAAAAGTGACCAACTGTAATCTGCTTGCAGATCAGTTTTGCTCCATCGTGGGCCCTTGGTCATCCCTGGTCTAAAACAAGCAGAAGCCCAACAGAGCAAATCAAGGTTGAGCCAAACGAAATACCAAGACTGCCTGCTGTAGAAAGAGGCCACAAGTTTAAGGAGAAGCAGCAGCTTTTGACTCCAAACTAGGAGCGTAACAAGAAATTCACCAAAATCTGGCCTATTCAAAACCTGTAAATGGGGCTAGTTTGCTTGTGCCTTTTCCTGGCGTTGGACAATTATTATTATTATTATTATTATTATTATTATTATTATTATTATTATTATTATTATTATTATTATTATTGTTATTATTATTATTATTATTATTATTATTATTATTATTATTATTATTATTATTATTATTATTATTATTATTATTGTTGTTGTTGTTGTTGTTGTTAATAATAATAACAATAATAAAACTTAGGGTGAATGTATGAATGGAGGGGCCAAAAGGAGCATGTTGGGGATCAGGAAGGGATTTAAGCGCAGAACAACGGGGTCTTTGTGTTGCTTTTAATCCGGCCTGTACCCACTTCTCCGCCTCTTGATAACTCTACCCTGGCTCTCTGGCAGTAGCTGCCCAATTATTTCAGGAGGTTCATTTAAAAATGGCCGTTATTTAAAAAAAAAAAAAAAAACTAAAGAAACAGCTCAGATAGATACGAAAGATTTCTTCAAACTTTATTCTTTCAAATGTCAAATTTGGTTTTAACGGTTCACTCTTTTCCGTTTGTTTTTGTGTAAACTGTTGAGCATATCAACGTGTGTGTGTGTGTGTGTGTGTGTGTGTGTGTATTAAAATATTGTTTTATTTTAAATGTAAATTTAATATGTCAAATAAACATAGCTTACAACGAGAAAGGATGCGCAACAATTCATAAAGGAGAACCAAACTGAACCCGCAACGTGAGCGAATGAGTTTGCGTAAGAGAGAGAGAGAGAAAGAGAGATGGAGAGATAGAGAGAGGGAAGGAGGAGAGGGAAGGGGGGAGGGCTCTGTGCGTCTACTTGGTTAAGAAGTTTCTTCTAATTAGCCAGTCTCTTCTTGCTCGCCTCACTTGTCCGCCCTGCAGCTCATCCTTCTGCTCCTGTCAGGGACCGGGAACGCGTCGGCACCGCGGAGAGACAGGCAACCATTTTCAGAGCCACTTCTTTTCCTGATGCGCACCGCCTTTACGCACGACGTTTTAGGGAGAACAATAGATGCACGGGTTTGTTTCTGACAATTTGGTTATTTGTTGATTTAAACAGTTTTTGTTTGCTTGTTTGTTTTTTCGTTGTCATTTTTTTTTCCAAATCAGAGCTAGAGGATCAGAGCGCAATTCCGGTCCGCTGCACTTTTACGCATCAGGTGAGAACTGGTGGACTGCTGCAGAAAGTTAGGAGCGCAAAAGGCAAGGGCAGAAAATAGTTTAAAAAATACATTTGAAAAACAGGGGAAAAAGAAAAGCAGAGAGGGAGGAAAACAGGTTAGATAGAAAAGGAGAGAGAGAGAGAGAGAGAGAGAGAGAGAGACAGAGAGAGAGAGAGAGAAAGAGAGAGAGAGAGAGAGAGAGAGAGAGAGAGAGAGAGAAAGAGCCTGATGGTTAACAATTAACCTGAGCGGCGGCTGAGCCCGAGGTAAAGAGGACAGGAGATGCGGAGATCAGAATGAAAACAGCACGAGGACAGGTGTGTGTGTGTGTGTGTGTGTGTGTGTGTGTGTGTGTGTGTGTGTGTGTGTGTGTGTGTGTGTGTGTGTGCGCGCGCGCGCGCGCGCGCCGTGAGTATGCAGGGTGAAAGTGAGAAGCTCCGGTCAGGAGAAATGAAAACAAAACTGGAGGCTCAGAAACTTACAGCCAGTTGCTGGCGCTGACGGAGAGAAGCGCGCAGCAGAGCATCAGGACGCAGCGCAGAACAAGATCCTCACTCATCTCGAGAGGCAGAGAGACTGGAGGTCCGACGGGCCGAATAATCCCCAGGTACGAGGGGCTGGAAGGACGGAGAGTGAACCGGACTGCGGGATGTTAATCCATCGTCCCGCATCCAGGGGATCCGCTCCCGTCCTCTGCCACCGGCAGCTTCCACGCCACGGCGCAGAGCGATCAGATGTATAAGAAGAGAAACTAAGTATATTTTTTTTAAAAAGGGGGAAAAATGAACTTGATGTTCTTTAGTCTGTTTGTTTTCCTTTTCTGCTGCGCATTACTGAAAGCGCGTGGACAGGTCAACCAGCTCTTCCTCCTCCTGCGCCGGTCAGACACGCTGAGTCCGTCCCGTCCTGTCGGCTCTGCTCTGCCTCATACGCTCAGCCTGAGCGGCCCCCCCTGCTCACACACCGCCGTCTCTCCGTAGGTCTGATGAGGAGAGACCCCGAGCGCTGACTTTAGCTGAGGGGCGGTGCCAGGATGGAGAGGTAGGGTAGGCTATGCCACCAGGATGGGAAGTTCTTTCCTTCTTCTTCTTTTCTAAATCTTCGTTTTCGTGAGGGGGATGAAGTAGGCGGGTTGAGTGAGCTGCTGAAGTCTTGTTTACATGTGCGTGTGTGTTTTAGCATTTCTCACCTTGTAAGATTAATTTTTTCCAAAGAACCACTTGTGCTTATAGGTCCCAAAGGCTGGGACCCATAAGAAGAATTTCTGATTTAGTGTTTGTGGTCAGGCTGACCCTGAATGAAATATTAATGGAAGTAAATCCAAAGCGATAGACATGGTGTGTGTGTGTGTGTGCATGTGCACGTGTATGCGTTTGTTTGTATTTCCTTGTGAGCGCCATTTTCCTGACACATACATTGTGGGGACCTACTGCTCCTTGGGGGGATCGAAGCCTGGTCCCCACAAGGAGCACCTTAGGACTCAGGTGTGAATTGAATTTTGGAGTTTTGGTTAGGGTGTATGGGTTAGGTATGTAAGGGTTAGGTTTAGGGTTAGGGTAAGGTTTAGGCTGTAGAAATGAATGGAAGTCAATGAAAAGTCCCCACAGAGATAGCCAAACATGTATGTGTGTATGTGTGTGTACGTGTGTTTTAATGTTCTCCTGGGAGGATGCAATAGTGCAGCCATTCACTATTACCCTCCCATGCCACTCACCGCTCCTGTCCAACATTCACACACACACGCCTGGCTCACACCACACACACCTCTCGGCTTGGCCTCGCCACCAAATATTCTGTGGCTATTTAAAGCTCGGATGCAGAATGTCTATGTTTAAAACCAGAAACATTCAAATAATCAGACAAATGACACCATTGCAGTACTGACTCAGCAGAATTTATACAACATGTGGGTAACAAACAGTGTGAAACTACTAACACTTCATAACTGATGTGTTGCAGACTAAAGAGAACGACATGAAGACTGAGCAGTATGAGGAAAATTATCCATTCAAAAACATGGGCATGGAAGTCTCTTGGTTTAAATGACATTTGATGGATTCCAGTTCCAGTTCCATATGATTTATTAACCTTATTTTGTTAATATTGGTGGTCTTCAGGGTTCTGGACTGGGATCCTTTCTTTTGTCGTTGCATACTATGTGGTGTGTACATGTGTGTGCGTTTGTTATAATTATTCTTATATTATTGAAACCAGGTCTCGCTAAAAAGTTACTGTAAGTTTGTTAAACATTAAAATAAAAAGGGAAAAAAGGAAATAACAGAAAACTTGATATATGTTTTTATCTTTTACTTTTTCTTGCTATCTACCAAAATTTGTAAATAGTTTTAACCAGGATTGTCTTTCACTTTTAATTTAGCTTTATAGAGAAATGTAAGCATTTGGAGTTACACCTTTATTGAAAAAGTGTTATGAGGTTGATCCCAAGGTTTTCAAGTACATTAAACATGTCAGGCTGAATTATGCTAGAAGCGTGCATAAAAAAATGCAAATGCATAAAAAATCTCTGCCATCTTTGGTAATATGTCAGTTTGAATCAGCTCTTTATTCATATGAAGAGCAGTCATATGAATAAATGACTGTTTCCTTCTTGTTTCCTCGTTCATCTGAAAGTGCAGATGAACGAGGAAACAAGAAGGTTTTGTCTCCAAGTTTCTTAAATTCACAATGAAAACTACAGTAAACAGTGTAAGCACAGAAATAAAGATTCACATGATATAATTTTGATGGGAAAAATAACAAAAATAGACAACACTTATGGAGATGACAAGACCCAACTTGTTTCTTGTTGCTCGTTTCATGTGGCTCAATCTGTGTGTGTGTGTGTGTGTGTGTGTGTTTTGACAGTCAGTATGAGATGCAGTGAGATAAGATAAGCTTTTTTCAATTTGTCAAGAGGAAAATCCAGGCATCGCAGGAGCAGATTGTACATTTAGGTCAGTGTTTCTCAACCTTTTTCAGCCCAGCGCCCCCCAGCCTTTATCCAGGTCCCTCACTGCCCCCCACCAAAGAATTTGCAGGCTACTTTGCACTGTCTATTATTTTATTATTAATGTTACTATCACTATTGTAGATGTTTTGGTTTTTATGCTTGTTTCTGTATTTATAATCAAAAATAATTTCCCAGAAAACAAAAAAGTCATGGGAATAGAAATTATTTTCACAGGCGTGTATGAAAAATGCAATGAACATTGAAGTTAAAATTGGTAGGTCTAATAGCAGCCAATCAGAGTGGAAACAATATTCTTATTCTGTGTAATTTTTAGTTGTTAAATATTCCACAAAATTACCAGATGAAAGACGTACAACATGCCAGTTTAAACTTTGAACTATTTGCAAAATGCTCTGCAACATTAAAACATGGATAGAACTGTAACTACATTAATCATAGCTCTTCTTCTCTTCAGTGTTTCTGGCGGTTTCTGGTGGTGCAGCTCTGTGCTGCCTTCAGGAAAATGGGACATCAGAGCATCATCCATAACATTTCAACCACATGGCATTTATTGTGCAAACCAGAGCTTTCAGTGGAAAAACAAAGGTTCCAGATCCTTTAAATGCCATAAAATATGAGACAGAAACATGGATTATATCTTTATATAGACCTGTCTATTGATTATAGATTAATAGTTTTACTGGACAGAAATTACAAAAAACAAATCTGGTTCTTAATCAAATCCTAATGAGTCAAATTGAAAGTATCATCAGCCTCATGACATTAACACTGACATGAAAAATAATATTGAAGAAATACATATATCAAATCTAATTAAAAACATAAATAAGTGATCAGTTCTTTACTGTTATGGTCTGTAAGATATATTTATTCTCAGTACTAGATGTGGTCTCAACAAACCCATGGCACTTCAACAATATTATTTTACCTTTTATCTGGAAATAGTGTCTGTTTATT